>MWMN01000146.1:397-16114 GCA_002968875.1 Cordyceps cicadae | reverse complement strand
GGGGGGGGGGGGGGGGGGGGGGGGGGGGGGGGCGGTTGTCTATGCAAAGAATGCAATATGAGTGGATGCAACAGATGCTCGCACGGTGCGAACTATTCGATGCGCGGACCCGTTGTCGCCTTGTAAAAATTCTCTTATTATCAATACGATCCTATTATCAATACGACTTACTATCAATACGGTCTTACTATCAATACGAAGAAAAAATCTCTTCGCTACTTCACTTTTATTTCTCGTCGTAGTGATCCAGAGGAAGACGATGAAACTCGCGCTTGATTGCCTTTGTACAACCCACCCATATGCTGCGATGCACACCATCGCCCCCTGACGCCTGACCACTTGCGTTTTCGCATGCAGCCCTCTCGCAGAATCGCTGGGTCACCATCCTGTTGGAGGCTTCATGAAATGAGAACAGGGCTCCATTTCCCTCGACCTCGTCTTTAACAAGATCCCAACGTCTTTGGTGCCCTCTGGTTGTTCTTTCGACGTTCGGTTTTGGTGGCTTGAGTGCTGGGCGGTTGGATGACGATTGGCGGTTGGTACTACGCTTAAAAGATAGCAAACAACCTTGACCAAGAACGTTCATCACTCACTGGATTCAAAAATAAATAGATGCCTTTTTTCCCCTATTTTTCCCGAGCTGGGGGTTGGCGAGACGGGCGACACACTGGGGTTGATCTTGCAGTTCAACGACTCCGGCTCTACTGACCAGTGTTGTAACTGAAAGCTGACCTCGTTTCTTCTACTCGGTATCTCTATCTCGGCAATTTATACCATTCTTTCTAACGGTTCTGGAACATGTTTCAACAATTTAAAAAGTACATGATTGCATCGTATCCTCAGAATTACACCGCTATTGTTGCGCCACATCGCACAGCCGTAAACCAACGCCGTCTCATTCCTACATTGTCCGCATCACATCTCAACAGTACACTCTCAAAGACACATCAGCAATTATTAATAACGGTAATCTCACACCTCCAGTTTACGCAGGGTGGTGGTGGACGGCCTCGATGTTGTTTCCGGCGGGATCCGTGATGTAGGCGGCGTAGTAGTCGGGATGGTACTGGGGGCGCAGTCCGGGAGCACCGTTGTCGGAGCCGCCGGCGGCGAGGGCGGCGGCGTGGAAGGCGTCAACAACACCACGGTCTATTTGTATTGTTAATCATGATTTATCATGGTGCTTCGGAAAAAGGGAGACATACTCTCAGCACGGAAAGCAACGTGCATCTCAATGGGAGCGTCGCTGACAGCGAGCCACAGGTCGGCGGCGCCGGTGGGACCCGACTTGAGACCGAGTCCGGCAACGACGTCGCCGACCGAGTGACGGAGCTCGTAGTCGAGTGTCTTGAGAACTTCAGTGTAGAACTTCAGAGTCTCCTGATACTTGTCGGCAGAAATCTTGAGGACCATGTGATCAATCGCCATTTTTGCGGTTCTGGGGTGAGGGTACTCTTTGGGATGGAGTTGTTGTGAGAGTATCAAGTCGTGTAGTTGTATGATGTTATGATGAGAAAGACTCGAATGCATCCCGGCGAGAAAGATGCTTCATTTATACTCTTCAACTCCCCAGTCCTGTTCAAGTCACCGCCGGACTTCGGTCTTGGGGCAGGGCTGGTCCACGACACGGAGATGGAGCAGACCCCTACAACGACGACGAATACATCTACGCTCTACCTTGGTGTTTGCCAGGGACGTGTATCACCGACAGAGTGCGGTGAGATTCTCTCGCCGAGCGACTGCGGCCGAATGGAAATTGGACGAATGAGCGGTAGCTGTGGCACCCCGCGACCGCGCTGCTACGCCTTGCAACTCAGCCAGACAGCTCACCAGTGCCAAAGACGGACTAATTTTCCGCGTCAGCGTCGCAGCGGCACCCCAACTGTCTCGATGGCGCTCGCTGCATCGCCCATGTTCTAAAATCTGCAGTAATCAGTGAGGGGTCCTTGCTTGGATGGTAATTTCCTTTTGAATCCCGTGAGGCGCGGCGGTACACCGTTTTGGGTGGGTGTTCGTTTGTTTGAGCTTGCGGTACTTGGTATTCCATCATCATGGGTGTCCTTGCGACATACGTAGTGTGACTGTGCATTGCGCCCGGCGTAGGCGATACGGCGTCATGTTGTGACTCAAAAGGGGATGGATTATGTTGGCGGCTGACAGCTACATTCTGTCCGTGAATGCAAAAGCGTGCATGAACGGTACAGCAAGTATTGCGGCGCGAGGCTGAGGCTGTCGAGTGCGTCTTGTCTATCTGAACACTACCAGCCCTCAACTTCCAGAGCAGCTCACAGATGGCTAGTGGCAGTTGCCGTTGGATCTTAGACCGGAACAGTCTCCTCTGTTGTGCTCGCAGATCTTCGTGATTCATGCCAGCTGCTAGCAGTCATCCGAGCTGTGTTAGCCGGGCATGAGCTTGCTCTGATGACTTGATTTTGGGTTTGGCGGGTGTTCCGTGCCGGGCCGCTAGCGAGGGCGCCTCAAGAGACCGCTGACGACAGCCCGTCTTGCCCCTCCAATCGTCAGTGACTTTCTGAATGTGATAAGTGATTTGTGGCAAATCGTTCGGTTCGGCGTCGTCTCTTGTGAAGTGGCTGGCTGGGTAGCTAATACTTGGCATCTAGTTAGCTGGTGCTTGGTGCTGCCTGCGATCTGATTACCTGTTCGAATATTGAAAGCCAAGTCCCAAGTCGCGACCATGGTGACGTCTGTCTGCTGATCAGTTCTTCTTCCAGTGGCCTCTTAATCTGTTAAGGTTTCTGTAGTGGGCTGAAGTGCCGCTTCTTGTAACTGCGCTGCCATCGGTCATGAAATATACCTCCACTACTTGATCAGACTCAGAACGGGCTTGCGCTGGCCGCAAGTCGAACCGTTAAACTGACATTAGAAGACAGATGTTCGCTTTTTTTTAAAGAAAAAAAGAAACAAAAATAAGGACAAGAACAGATAATGAAGAAACCGATGCATTCATACCTGTCAAACCTCGTCGCCAGATGCCACCTGGAACCTGGTTCGCCGTCTTGTCCCACGATTTGTTGTCAACCGCCTCGACTGGCCACTGCACGTGTATTCGATCAGCTCGCGTATGGTCCGGTGGCCGAAGCAAAAATGGGATCGTCTGCCTTTTTTCTGGCTTCTCATAGCCAGCTGAGTGTCATGAGACTGCGTGGATCTGGACCCCAAAGCTTGCTCCTTCCTGCACCACATACCGCAAACCGACCTGTTTGGCAGCAACGATCAACTGCCGCGCAAACATAAAACCGTAACGCTTCTGCAAGAATTCCCTCTTCATTCACTTCTTTTTGTCCCCCAGATCTCCCACTTCCTGCATTCATTCCTGCATTCGTTTCTGCACCCATTCACCTGGCCTTCAACAACTTTTCAGTACAAAACCTCACCAATACCAAGCAAAGCCTTCGCCATGTGTGACCAACGCTGCTATATCGTCCCGCCCCATCTCCTTCAGGCCATTGCCGACTCGAGTAGTAATCCAGAGAAGATTCGCGAGTCCGCAAAAGCATGTCTTCTCTCTCGTGAGAAGGTTTCTTCGGCCCGGAAGGAGCTCTTCGCTACCCTCTCTCAGCCTCGTGGGTATGCTACCCGGCAGCAACAGCAATTCGTCCCTCCTCATGTACTCCGGCACATCTCCGACGCCGAAGTCAATGATGAAGAGACACGTGCACGTGCCAAGGATAGTCTCCAGCACGTCGAAGGCGTCATTGAGCAATACAAGGCCTCGCAGGGTACGCACTAGTATCCCAGCGACTCCCCGCCCATCCGCTAACAAGTAATAGGCACCGAAAAAGAAGCTCAAACTCTCGGTGCACAGGTCAAATCAAAGCCAAAGAAAGAAACACGCCGTGCCGTGTACGATGCCGAAAATGCAACCAGTGAGCACAGTCTGCCAGGCAAGCTTGTCAGAGACGAAGGCCAAAAGGCCGTAAAAGACAAGGCAGTCAACGAAGCTTTTGACAATGTCGGATCGGTCCTCAAATTCTACAAGGACAAGTTCCAGTGGACTTCAATCGACAACCGAAATGCCGATGTAATTAGCTCGGTTCACTTTGGTCAGGAGTATGAAAACGCATGTAAGTCGCACCTACAACTGCTTCTTCAGTCACGTCACGGTACCGTAACTGACAAGACAAGTCTGGGACCCCACCGTTCGCCAGATGGTGTTTGGTGATGGCGGTGATTTCCTCAATAACTTTACAGCGTCGGTTGATGTCATCGGCCATGAGCTCACGCACGCTGTTACGGAGCACACCAGCCCTCTAGACTACCAGGGCCAGCCTGGTGCCCTCAATGAGCATGTCTCGGATGTGTTTGGCATCATGGTCAAGCAAATGGTTGAAGATGAAAAGTCCGATGTCGCCGATTGGTTGATAGGCGAAAACTGCCTCCTTCCAGGTGTCAAGGGCTTGGCTCTCCGCAGTATGAAGGAACCAGGAACTGCTTACAATGACCCTCGCTTCGTGAGTGCTGTGTCGGGCTGTCGCCCCGTCGATGTGGTTCTAACGCATCATTGCAGGGAAAAGATCCTCAGGTTTCGAATATGAAAGATTTCAAACAGATGTACGACGACAACGGCGGTGTCCACATCTTTTCAGGCATTCCGAACAAGGCATTCTACCTCGCAGCCGTTGCGCTTGGCGGCTACTCTTGGGAGAAAGCCGGACAAATTTGGTGGAAAACCATGAATTCAGGCAAGATTCCTACTAGATGCACATTTTTGCAATTTGCGGATGTTACCGTTGATGTGGCGGAGGAGGAGTTCAAAGCCGGCAAGGTCGTTCGAAAGGCATGGGACGACGTTGGCGTTCGTCGAGGCTAGAAGAATCCCGATGATGATGGCGGTTGCGACGACGGCGATGACGGCGACGGCGATGACGGCGACGGCGATGACGGCGACGGCGATGACGGCAACGGCGACGACGGCAACGGCGACGACGGCAACGGCGACGACGGCAACGGCGATGACGACAATGATGATGATACTGGCGGCGATGATACTGGAGGCGATGGTGGTGCCGATGGTACCGACGACGACGATGACAACGACGATGACGATGACGGTTACGACAAGAAGAGCGATGATGGCAAAGGCAAGAATGACGATGATGACAGTTGCGACAATGGCAGTGGCAATGATGGTGACAAAGACAACGATGGCAGTTGCAACAATAAGAAAGATCAGAGTGACAAGGACGACGGTAAAGGCGGTAAATGCGATGGAAAGGACAGCAAAGGCCAAGGCAAAGACGGAAAGGGACGCAAAGATGAAGGCGGGGGTGAGAGCGACGAGGGAGATTGCGGCTGCAACTAGCTCTTTTGACAGACCTATACTTGCTTCATTATTTTGATGTATTCTAGATACCGAAATTGCATACCTAATTCCTACCCTCTTGCAAAAAAAAAAAGAAGAAGAAAGAGTGCTCTTGGGCTATGCTTGGCGATTATGTCGTGTCGGCCCGGTGCCAGCTGGCAGCGTTTGCAGAAGGAGCCGATTGTCGTCAAACGCGTTTTCGATATACAGCCATCTTTCGATAAGCCCCTGGGTACCAACGAATGACAGGTTTTGTATTCGATGTCTCGAAACTGCAAAAGCAAATTCAATGGACGACGCTCTTGAGGAGATTCGTAAGCGCTATCCGCTCGCACCTTTGACATTTGACAGCATCTGCAAGATTCCTCCACATCCAGATCGGAGCACCGTCTTCCACGCCGCCTTGTCCGCCGTCGAGCTGCAGCAGTTTGCGATACGACCGGCCGAGCGAGCGTGGCTGCGGCACGTCAACGAGCACACATCGATCCCGTACCCGATCAAGGAGCCGGTAGCAGAGCCGCGACACAAGGCGTCGCTCCTGGTGCAGATGGACCTGACCGGGGAGCAGTGGCCGGGCAAGCTGACGCAGGCGGCACGGCGCGAGCTGCTGGGGGACCGGCGGCCCATCTACCGCGTACTAGACCACGCGCTCCGGTGTGCCATTGACGTCCTCGGGCACCGCGGCGACGGACGCGGCGTGAGCGTCGGCCTGGACGTGCTCCGCAGCGTGCACGCGCGGGTCTGGGAGGGCGGCGGCGGCGGCGGCGGCGGCAACGAGCTGCTCCAGGTGGAGGGCATCGGCGCGGCGCGGCTCCGGAAGCTGGCGGATGCGGGGGTCAGGACGGTGAGGCGGCTGGCGAGCCTCGAGTGCTACCACATCGAGCGGCTGATGAGCCGCAACCCGCCGTACGGGCAGACGCTGTTGCGGCAGCTGGCGGGTTTCCCGCTGCTGACGCTGGACGCGGAGAGCCTGGGCGGCAAGGACGTCGGCGGCGGCGGCGGCCGCGGCGGCGGCGGTGGTGGTGGTGGTGGTGGTGGTGATAGTAGTAGTGGTGTCTCGCAACGGACGATGATGGTGCGCGTGGTGATGGGGTTCGAGAACAAGGCGATGCCGGTGTGGAAGGGCCGCACGCCGTGGGTGTCGTGCGTGATGGAGGCGCTGGACGGACGAGGGGAGGGGAAGGGGAGGCTGTTGTGGTTCTGGCGAGGCAGCGTCAAGAGGCTGGCTGGGGAGGTCGTGGGAGGTCGTGGGAAGGAGATCGTGGTGGGCGTGACGACGGGCTATCAGGGTTGTAAGCTGAGGGTGACGCTGGCGTGCGAGGTGTTGGTGGGGACGATGGTGCAAAAGGACTTGGAACTTTGAGAAAATGTGTCTTTACTTTGAATGAGCTTACATCTGTCAAGTACGTCGCTAGAAGTTTGCTTTGAGAAATTGTAACTTTTTACAAGTGTGGTGGTGGTTTACTTGTGTATGGCCTTGCTTACACGCAAATCGCGATAGCTTCACTTACAAGGCTTCACTTACAAAGCTTCACTTACAATGCTTCACTTACAGGGCGCGAGTGCCAACAACAAGCGACCAAATCAATGTTTCGCTAAGCCAACCTACAAGACCCTCCAGAAAATTTTACGTCAGCTATGTGAGAGTGACGGAGGTTTTGGCCTTCTATTCTGGATGCCCTGAACAACACCGACGCGCGCCAGTCAACGATGAGCCCATCTGGGAGAACAATTCGCCCTTTGTGTTTCCATTACTTTTAACATCATTGATGAGTTACTCACAATGTTGGAGTCCTTTTTCCTTATTATTTAAGGGATCTTCGTTTTTGATGCCGTGTCTATTTGCACCTGGCTCATTGCACCCCATGATTTATCGAGTCTAAACTGGATTGTCATGGTTTCAGCAGTCTCATTGCTATTTCGCACTTTGGAATTCCATACCCACTAGTCGGCCATTGAATTCAAAAGCTTTCAAGCTGGAATTTGAAGTGAGATGTGAATTGTAGTACTTGAAGTATTTTGAACCGTGGGTGTAGGGTAAGCCAGCATGAGAGCGCGAAAATAATCGATGCATATTGTGTCCAAGTTTAATCGTCACTGTGGTTCCTTATTCAGGCTGGTGCCACGAACAATATGAGCAGCAGCACTTGGCGGTGGATCAGTCACCAAGTAGCACCTTGTCCATACCTGTAGTTATTGCTGATTGACTGGGCTCTTGTCCCCCCCGGGCCGCTCAAGGTAACTCGTTTGACACAGCGCTTACCCCGCGGGCGCGATTGGATGGGACGGGGATAAGCAAAAATGGGCAAAATGGGGGGTTTTGCTGAAGATTGATTGAGACCCCTGCTTGTTTCCTTGACAAGTCCCAGCAGCCACTCAACAATCGCCTGATCCCGGCTTTTTCTAGCGTCTAGCCGCCTGCCTGCTGCCTGGGGGAGAACCCAGAAGGGCAGGGGTTAGTTAGGTAGGGGTTGTTGCTGATTACTTTCCTCTCCGCTGGGCTGGGCCTAAAAATAAACCACTAACTCTAGCCCGCCCTTTCCGTTGGGTTGCAACAAACATTCGCAATGGGGAGCCGCTATCGAGCAATTAGGAAGCTGCCAGCCTAGTTGCATTGCTTGGTATGTAACTGCTGCATATTTCGTGTGTGTGAGTGAGTGTGTGTGTGTGTGGATGCGTTGTCGGGATCAGGAAAGTTCCCATCCGAGGAGGAGAGAGATGGAGAGCAACATGTCCTTTCAACTCCTCATGACTGATCCAAGAAGGAACAGGGGGGATCATCGTACTGCTGCTTTTCTCCTCCTTCTTTCGGCGACCTTGTCGAACATCTCGCACACACAACCACTAAAAAACAAAACAAGATAAAAACAAGTCTCACGTCGGCCACCACTGTTGGTGATGAGATACGGCCCGGCGGCTGCTCCTCCACACCCATTTGTCTTTCCCGCCTGAACCCCCCCTTCCGCGTTTACCTGTGTTGCTTCACATCCAGCTTGGCAAACAGGCCTTTGCCCATTGCAATTGGCTGCGCACCCCGGCGCCTACAGCCTTCGTATCGACACGACGACCGATATAAAGTCCTGACCTGGAATTACTCGACGTACACGGGACACCATTCCCTCTGCTCCATCCTCCTTTACTCCCATCCCAAGAACATACTACGCCACCGACGATGCTGCGCTACACAACACTGGCCATTGCCACCGCCCTCGCCACAACATGCACAACCTACGCTGCCGCCGCCCAGTCTGAAGGTGACACCGCCGGCGCCGGCGTCTTCTTTTACATCCCCAACCAAGGCGTTCCCGCGGGAGCGACGCTGCTCACCGCGCGGCAGCAACGCGGCGGCACCGGCGGCCCTGACACCTGCACCGGTGGCCAGGTCGCCTGCGACTCCTCCTGCATCGACGCCGGCTTCGAGTGCTGCCACGTCGGCCAGGGCCAGGCCTGCCAGGACGGCTACAGCTGCTACAGCCAGGGCTGCTGTCGCCACGGCAAGACGTGCAGCGGTCCCCCGCGCGGCTGCACCCCCACCACCAAGATGTGTGACATTGGCTGCATCCCGCGCGACCGCGTCTGCTGCGGCCTCGGCGACGGCTCCTCGTGCGACCCCGGCACCGTCTGCCTCGCCTCCGGCCTCTGCGGCTCCCCGGTCAGCAACGGCTCCGCCTCGTCAGGAAGAGCGCCGGAGCAGACACCCACCTCGGCGGCATCCGGCGCAAGCACCACCTCGCGAAGAACGCTTCCCGCGTCGGCCATCGGCGAGAGCGTCACGCCCCAGGCCGAGGCCAGCAGCAGCGCCACGGCGACGGCGACGGCGACGGTGGGAAGCCCGAGCGGCGCGTCGTCGGCGGGCGCGTCCGCATCCGACAAGTCCAAGCCAACGACGGAAAGCTCGGCTAGCTCTGATAAAGGCGCGGCTGGCGCGACGCTCAGAGCGCCGGCCGTCTTGGCGGGACTCCTCGCGTTGGCGGCGTACTTGATCTGAACTAGGTGAGAGGACGAGGGAGAAGAACGGCCATGATTCGGGTCGGAGCAGGGACCAAATCACCGAGCCATAGGTGCACAAACAAAGAATTGCTTTGATACTCCAGGCATTGCTAGGCGCAACTAGATACCACATTATACACACACACCTTTGTAGCTTTGTCACCAGCAGCAACAAGACTTACTTGTCGTGGCGCATTATTTTTTAATTCATGCATGTTATTCTTTTTTTTTTTGGGCCAAGCTCAGGAGCCTAGCTTTCATAATATTAGAGAAAAGAATTGCTTTTTTTGTGTTGCCCCATCATGTACACTCAGTCTGTTTCGGCCTCTTATTGCCATCCCTCGGCGACATGCGTCAATGTGCTGGCCTCGTCCACTCCCCGCCCATCTTGCGTTTTGCTAATAAAACAAATAAAACAAATATGATGACAAATGCGGAATAATACAAACGCCTGTGCCGCCAGCCCAAGTGTCTAGTGGATATTATGAGATGCAAGAGGCGAAGACGGGGACCTCAGTCGTTGCACAATACTATACAGAAGGTCTTCGTACGAGTCATGCTGGTTGGAGACGAATCGCAGGAGCTGTGCTGCTCATCTCCTAGTGGCCGCTTCATTGAAGCCCTCCAGAACTGTTTCCTTCATGGCCTCTTTGCGGCGTCTGGCCGCGTCCTCCTCGGAAATGTCCTCGACCGCAGCACTTGTTGGGGAGCTGGGCTCGGCAGGCTGCACAATCTGCTTGGCCATCGTCTTGGCCTGTGCCTCGCCAACCTTGCCGTAGACGCTGAGACCGGTGGCAATCATGCCGGAAATGTCCCCGACGTTGCCGGGCACCACCACCGCGGTGCTCTCCTTGGCCAGCTTGGCAAAGGCATCCACGTACTTTTCGGCGACCGTCAGGCTAATGGCACCCTTGGCACCCTCCGCGCCGTTGAGAATGCTGCGGGAGACGGCGTCGATGCCCTCGGCCGTCGCACGAGCCTTGAGCAGAATGGCCTCGGCCTCACCGTCGGCCTCGTTGATGCGCTCGGCACGCATGGCCTCTGAGGCGAGAATGACACTCTGCTTGCGACCCTCGGCGATGTTGATGGCGCTCTGGCGCTGGCCCTCGGAGTCGAGAATCTCGGCGCGCTTGGAGCGCTCGGCCGTCACTTGGCGGTGCATGGCCTCAACAACAGCGTCAGGAGCGTGGATATCTCGAATCTCGTAACGCAGGCACGTCACGCCCCAAGCCTCGGCGGCATCGTTGATGGCGGCAGTGATGTTGGTGTTGAGCGCGGCACGCTCTTTGAGGACGTGATCGAGCGTGAGCTGACCGATTTCGGATCGCATCGTGGTCTGGGCGAGTTGAGAGATGGCGTATTCGGCATCCTCAACGCCGTAGCTACAGAAACGCGCGGTCAGTCAAGGACCTCGATTGATCGCCGTACTGTTGGAGGGCTTACCTGGCCTTGTAGGCGTCGAACACTCTGGTGAACAGGACACCATCCAATTCCAGCGTTACGTTGTCTGCTGTGATGGCGCTCTGGCTAGGTATTTCAATAGCAACTTCTTTGAGGCTTTTGACGTAGGCGATACGGTCGATAAATGGCATGAGGACTGCTAGGCCGGGGTCGAGGATGCGGTTGAATTTGCCCATGCGCTCGACGATCCAGGCCGTCTGCTGTGGTACGAAGCGCACAACCGTGTTGGCCGGAAGACGAGGCTTCTGGAAATACGAAGGCAGAGGTCCGCCACTGCTGCTGAAGCTCGAGGCCAGCAGGCTGCGCGCCGATGTCGAGAATTGCCTCGAATGGCGAAGTTGTTGAAGGGGTCCCTGTAGGGACGCCCGCACCAGCGCGGACTGCATGTTCTGAGATGGGATGGGGCTCTCCCGGTGTGGCTCGGCTGGATTTTGATGTTGGATTCGTTCAGTTGTGATTTGTTGACAATCGTGGCAGAACAGGCCAATGAGAGGTTGTCGTGCTGGGAAGGTGTGAGGTTTCCGTCGATGACGGTGGCCTGGTCGTGAGCCTTTCTGCTGGTAAGCTCGCCTTGGCCGACATTTACCCGCAGCAGGTTGCGAATCGGCCGAGTTGAGAACCCTGCTGTACGAATTCTTTGAGGCAGGCCCAGAGCTGGTCAAAGCTCCCCCACTCCAGCCTCTAACACAGTCAGTTACACTGATTGCCCCGCGGCACGCACCGCCGCCAGAAGTTATCGCCTGCCTCGTCTGAACGGTTAAACCCACGCAACTCCTCTAGGAAAGAAAAGAATTACCTCGACCCGTGCGTCTCGAGCAGAATATTTAGAGAGGCACGAATTTGTTGGAACGTCCAGTTGGTTCAGAGTCCGAGCCCGAAACCGAGTCACGCCGAAAAGCACGCACAAGAGCACCCGCTTCATACCCGCCGCATCATCACCATGGCCAAGGTCCCGCGCAACTTCCGCCTGCTGGAGGAGCTCGAGAAGGGCGAGAAGGGTCTTGGTGCCGAGGCCTGCAGTTATGGCTTGGAGGATAGCGATGACTTGCTCATGACCAACTGGAATGGAACCATCTTGGGACCTCCTCACGTATGTCTTACCATGGCCCGGCCGTCACTGTCCTTTGCCACGCCGTCCCGGCAACAGACCTTGATCTGTCCTAACTGGTTTCTAGTCTGTCCACGAGAACCGAATCTACAGTCTAAAAATGCATTGCGGCACCACATATCCCGATGTTCCCCCCAAGATCCAGTTTGTCAGTCAGGTCAACCTGCCTTGTGTCGATCCGAAGAATGGCGTTGTCAACCCCACGATGCTTCCCTGCCTTGCGCAATGGAAGCGCGAGAATACCATGGAGACGATCCTGATAGAGCTTCGAAGGTCCGTGAAGCCTAGCCCTGCAATGACTCCGTCGCAGTACCGCTGACAGTAAGCAGATACATGGCTGCCCCGGCCAACAAGAAGATTCCCCAGCCTCCCGAGGGATCTACCTACTCATGATCAGAGAGATGAAGGGGGGCATGGAGAGTGGAAGACGAGCCTAGCTGTTAATGCTGGAACATTTACGCGTGGCTCGATGACGATGCATAGCTATACAGACGGAATGAAAACTATTTTACGCGAGTTTGGTGTTTCTCTGAAAACATACACGGCATTTTGAACCAAGACGGGCTGTGCGAAAGCTGACGACAAAGTGGCTGAATTGATTGCTGCTGAACCTGCTGCATCCACGAGGCTGCCAATCGAACTTGTGGTACGAGAAAAAGCGGTCGAGTTCTAAAATGGAAATAACAAATCAAAACTGGCTTGGGTGATTTAGACCATACAGAAAACGTTGCCCACTAAATCGATAACTTGGCCATCACGTTATGGTACCTCTCGTGTGATGCAATTGTTATAGAGGAGAGAACTTGTCCTGTTTATTCTAGTGCCCTAGGAGGGTCCCTTTATATGCTTACGTACGTGACAAACTGCCGTCGTCCTTAGCCGGGTGCCCTCACCGGTCCTATATAGCTATTCTTATTCTTAATTCTTATTCCTTTATAGAGTCCTTATTATAGTAAAGTTCCCTCTTATCTCTATCCTTATTATCCTAAAGCTATCTTATCTATCCTAAAGCTCTCTTATATCCCTTTTTATTCTAGTTATTAGTAAGGTCTATCCCTATCCTTAATTAGAACCCCTATATTTTAGTAGACTAGCTTTATTCGTCTAAGTGCCTTAGTTTTTTATATTCCTTATTATAGTGTGGCTTTCTAAACTTATTTAGCTATACCTAGATACCTCCTTCTACTAAGTGTATATTCTTATTCCTATCCTTAATAGTTAAGATAGCTATAGCTAGTAAGCTAAGTACTTTATATAGAATATTATAGATATCCTATATATTTTACTAATTATCCTAGTATACTCTTATTACCCTAGTATATTTATATTACTTAGCCTTATTCTATACTATAATTATATATCCTTATAAGCGGTTATATATAATATATATAATAGCTAGTCTTACTATATAGCTCTCTAGTATATATAGTTCTTCTTAGAAGTAATTAGTCGCTTCTATATAGTCCTTTAGTTACTTTATTATTACTTCTTTATATAGGAATTAGAACTATTTATTAGTAGGTTCCTATATATTATTAAGCTTACTTAAGGTTCTTAGGAAGTACTTTAAGCCTTTATTATTATTATTTATTATATTATCTTCCCTAATATCCTATATATTTAGTATAAGGATAGGCTCTAGTTAATAAACTTCTTCTAGAAGCTTAAACTACCTCTTAGTGTGTATTAATATCTTAGTCTTATTATACTTCTCTTTAACCCTATCCTCTTCCTCTTCTTCCTCTTCCTTATCCTATTCCTATTCTTCTTCTTTATTCTAGTCTTTATCTCCTTCTTTCTTATCTTATTCTTCTTTTTCTTCTTCTTCCTAGTCTTCTTTCCTAACCTAGTCTTTTAGTATTTTAATAACCTATTTACTAAGTTTAAGATTAGTGTCCTATTCGTCCTATATTATATCTATATTTCCCTTATCCTTAGGTATTATCTTTAGTTTCTTAGCTTTTTTTACTAGAGTCCTTATTAGTGTAGGGTTATCCTCTAGTTACTATCTTATTAGTTATACTACCTCTATCTAGGTCTTATAGTTAATAGACTAGATTTAGTTAAGGACTTTAGTTTTTTCTACTATTTTATACCTAGCTAAGGGTAGGGCCTTTACCTTATTCCTTCCCTATATAGTCGTCTATATATAGTATAAGGATAGTAGTATATATATATTTATATTAGTCTATATATAGTATTAAATTAGTAGGAAGCCTATTAACTAGTAGCTCTTTATATCTCCTATACTATATATATAGTATTAGTCCTTATAGACCTAGCTCTTATAGTCCTTTATTAGCTAGTCCTACTAAGTGTCCTTTATAGCCTAGTAGATAATTACTATAGTTAGTTAAAGTTCCCCTAATAGCTCTAGGATCTTATTAGATATAGTGGCNACTATAATTATATATCCTTATAAGCGGTTATATATAATATATATAATAGCTAGTCTTACTATATAGCTCTCTAGTATATATAGTTCTTCTTAGAAGTAATTAGTCGCTTCTATATAGTCCTTTAGTTACTTTATTATTACTTCTTTATATAGGAATTAGAACTATTTATTAGTAGGTTCCTATATATTATTAAGCTTACTTAAGGTTCTTAGGAAGTACTTTAAGCCTTTATTATTATTATTTATTATATTATCTTCCCTAATATCCTATATATTTAGTATAAGGATAGGCTCTAGTTAATAAACTTCTTCTAGAAGCTTAAACTACCTCTTAGTGTGTATTAATATCTTAGTCTTATTATACTTCTCTTTAACCCTATCCTCTTCCTCTTCTTCCTCTTCCTTATCCTATTCCTATTCTTCTTCTTTATTCTAGTCTTTATCTCCTTCTTTCTTATCTTATTCTTCTTTTTCTTCTTCTTCCTAGTCTTCTTTCCTAACCTAGTCTTTTAGTATTTTAATAACCTATTTACTAAGTTTAAGATTAGTGTCCTATTCGTCCTATATTATATCTATATTTCCCTTATCCTTAGGTATTATCTTTAGTTTCTTAGCTTTTTTTACTAGAGTCCTTATTAGTGTAGGGTTATCCTCTAGTTACTATCTTATTAGTTATACTACCTCTATCTAGGTCTTATAGTTAATAGACTAGATTTAGTTAAGGACTTTAGTTTTTTCTACTATTTTATACCTAGCTAAGGGTAGGGCCTTTACCTTATTCCTTCCCTATATAGTCGTCTATATATAGTATAAGGATAGTAGTATATATATATTTATATTAGTCTATATATAGTATTAAATTAGTAGGAAGCCTATTAACTAGTAGCTCTTTATATCTCCTATACTATATATATAGTATTAGTCCTTATAGACCTAGCTCTTATAGTCCTTTATTAGCTAGTCCTACTAAGTGTCCTTTATAGCCTAGTAGATAATTACTATAGTTAGTTAAAGTTCCCCTAGTAGCTCTAGGATCTTATTAGATATAGTAGCCTAGACTATATTAATATAGTCCTAGAGCCACTTAGACTATAGTCCTATATTATTAGTCTTACTATAAATTAGACTAAGTAGTTTATTCTTTCTATCCTCTAGTTCTCTCTTTTCTTTAGCCTTTTATATATATTCCTATTTTTCTTTTATAGTTAGTTATTTACTATTCCTATCCTTCCTTTCTTATACTATAGTCGTCTAGCTTATTTTATTTTTTACTACCCCTTTCCTTATATCCTATATTAATATAGATTTCCTCTTAGTTCTATATAGCTTTTATTTATTCTCCTTAGTATCTAGTATAATTATATATAATATAATAGAATAGTTAAATAAAAATATAAATAATAAAGATAAGAGTATAGTACTAGGGAATAATAAAGT
>MWMN01000145.1:8379-63586 GCA_002968875.1 Cordyceps cicadae | reverse complement strand
ATTAAGGCTATACTTACTCTAATAATAGAGGGTTAAAGAAGGAAAGAAGAAGGTAAAAGGGAGGAATTCCTAACCTTCTTTATTAATTAAATAATAGAAATTTAATAGCTAGTTGTCACGGGTTAGCCTAGGCTACTACGAGTAGGCACCACATAGAGGTTGTATTAAAATTCCTAAGGAAGGGGGAAGCTATCTAGTCGGTAATGTGGCCCTTATCTAAAGAGGAGTGGGTTCGTGCGGCTTGTGGGTCGTGTGGCAACGCCACGTGACTGTTCGGGGCAGGCCCAAGCCTGAATCCTTCACACTAGTATACTAGTAGGTAACTATTATAGTAATAATAATAGTATAATAATAGTAAATATAGTAGCTATAAAGTAGATAGCTATAGGGAGGCCCTAGTTATAGTCTAGGCGGGGGCTAGACTAGGAGGTAGTTAGGGGGGGGCGAGTCTCTTTATTAATATTATTAGCTGTTTATATAGAAATAATAGGGTAATAGTAAAGTGAATAGACGTATAGCCTACTAGCTAGTAGTAAGTAGAGGTAGGCTATTAGGGACCTAGCCTAGGCCTAGGGGGAGCTAGAGTAATAGGGGGGAGAGACTAAGTGTAGACATAGACGTAGATATAGACGTAAAAGGTGGATAGAAGGGGGCTAAGGGGGAGTAGAGTGTTACGGATATAGAAGCCTGGCTAGAGGAGGAGGCCGTAGACAATAACGTAAGAAAGGATGTCCTGATTAGGAAAGAGGGACATAGTCACGTAACTACTTAGTATAATCTATATAATTAGTGTGCTTAGCACTAAGCACACTAAGCAGGCGAGTACTATAGAGTAGTAGAGGATAGGATAGATATATAAGGAAGGGGATTTCCTATAGATAGCTAGACTAGATCTCTACTAATTAATCTAAACAATATTCTAAGTATTAGTTTATTAGGAGTAATCTCCTAATAGTACTTATACACTATAATACTACTTACTAGCACTCTTATATATTTTAACCTAACTTACTACCTAAGAAACAAACCTACTATAGATTAGGAATAAGCTACTATTATATTTTAATTAGTCCTATTTAGTAAGTTACCTTAAAACCTTAAGTAGTTAACTAAGATATCTACTATAAGTGGACCTACTAGTAGTACTACTAAGACTCTTAAGAAACTCCTTAAAAGAGTTAAATAACTTAAAAAGGATAATAAAGAGCTTTAAAGATATATAGAACGATAGTAGGGGGAAATTAACAAACTTAATAATAAAAAAGACTAACTTAAAAAACAAATCGAAGAAGGGTATAACTATAGTAGCTAACCTTAGGACACTAGGGTACCTAAGTTCTTAAAACCTACTCTTTATAATAGTACTAAAGGAGACGTAAGGAACTTCCTTACTTAGGTAAGAGCCTACCTCTATATTAATAATAAACTTCTTAGGACACCTAAGGCATAGATCCTATATATTAGAAACCTCTTAACTAGAAAAGCTATAGAATAGTAGGAGCCTACACTATATAACTACTTAGAAGAAGATAACACTAGATAAAACACTAAAACAATCTAAGTGTTTAGAGACTATAATAATTTTAAAGAGTAACTCTTTAATACCTTTAGAAACCTAGATAAGTATAGGGAAGCTATATAATAACTCCTTTAACTTAAGTAGACTAGATCTATAGCTTATTACACTAGGGAATTTAAGAGGATTATATTTAAACTTAATTAGGATAATAAACCTAAAATAGAAATCTACTACCTAGGATTAAAGGAAGAACTAAAGGATAATATCTATAGAGAACTATAACCTTAGTAATTTAACGACTTTATAAAAGTGGTTATTAAGGTGGATAATCACCTATATAAAAGACATTAAGAGAAAAGGGGAGGACCTAGCTACTAACTATTTAGAAAGTTTAATAAACTAAACATTAGTAAACTATAGAAGACCTCTACTACTTATAGTTACTACACTAGACTAATAGAACTTAACACTATTAATAAAGAAAAGAATAAAACTTACTATAATTATAGTAAGAAAGGGCACTTTATAAATAAGTGTAGAGCTCTAAAGAAACTATAGAAGCTAGTAGGAGAAGGAAAGAAGCTTAGTGTAGTAAACTATAAGGATATACTAATATATAATATTAGTATAGTTAATAGTAAAGAATACTTCTTAGATAGAGACTGCTTTATAGATTATAATAAAGTAACATTAAACAAAGACTAGAACTTTAGTATATAACTATTACCTAAGGAAGATTAGGAATATAGAACCTAACCACTAGCCTATATATTAACACTAGACCTAGAAGTATAGAGTAGCGCTAAGTGTGTCCCTACTACCCCTAAGGAACTCTAGATTAATGAAATTAGCCTAGAAAAGGCTTATACTAAACAAATAAAGGAACCACTAAAGAGTGCACTATTAAGTGGAGAAGGAGACCCTAAACCTATTATAGTCTTTCTCTATAGGTATAACGTAGAGGATCCTATCACCCTTATTAACTAGCTGTAGACAGCTAAGTGTAGTACTAATAACACACATAAGGAACTAGGGAATATGTACCCTACTACTAGACTAACAGATTAAAACCACACTATGATTTTATAGGTATTATACCTATATAACCACTATTAAAGACATCTCTAGAAGAAGCTTAAATACTAATAGTTTCTATAACTATACCCTAGAAAGATTAGTTTCTATAGACTATTTCTAGAAATAGATCTCTAACACTAGAGAATCTAAAGTAGAACTTCTATAAGACTAGTCCTTAAAAGAAATAAAAGGACTTACTATATTAAGGATAAGAATCTATACACTATCTAAGCTATAACCTTATAATATAAGGAAGGAGGAAACTGTATAATAGAGAGAAACTTACCTAGCCTAAGTTTAATTAATATAAAGGGAAAGTAGCTAATCTATAGCCCTACTCTAATAGAATAGTTAGAAAACTACTACTAATATAAATGTTAAAAAGGACATATAAATAGAGATAGTAATTAACACTAGTAGGATAACTTCTTATCTAAATAAAGAACTAATAAGAAAAAGAATTTAGGAAAAGACAGCTATTACTACTATTAGGACTAATTCGTTAATAGAGATCTAATAGGTCTTTATATACTATAAACATTAATAGTACTATATACTTTATAGTTAATATCCTTATTAAAGGAAGAAGAATCTAGGTAATAATTAATAGTAGAGTATAAGGAAACTATATTTTACTAAATCTTATTAATAAATTATAATTACCTTAGAAAAAGAAAAACAAGCCCTACTAACTTATAAACATAGAAGGAGAAGCTATTAAGTATAGCTATAGAGTAGTAGATTAGGAAACTATATAACTTCCTATTTCTATCTAAGGTATAAACTATACTCTTTCCTTAGATATTATAGAGATCTTAAAATATAATATTATATTAGGGATACCCTAGTTATAGGCAAATAATCCTAGAGTTAATTAGAGAATAGGCTAACTTTAGTAGGATATATTAGGATACGATTATAATAAGAAGAGTGGCTAAGGAAAGGCACTTTTATTAAATTAAGACTAACCTCTAGGACTATATATAATTACTAGAGAGTTAAAAGCTAATATAATAGAGATTCCTAAGGAATACTCAAAGTATAGTAAGCTGTTTAGTAGAGAGCTAGAAACAGGACTACTAGAGTATTTATACTAGGACTATAAGATTAAACTCTAGCCTAATAAGGAACTAACATTTAATAAAGTCTATCCTACTAACCTAGAGTAAAATAAAGCACTTAAAGAATACTTAGAGGAAATACTATAGAAGGGATATATACGACTATTAGAGTCCCTAGTAGAACACCTAATCCTATAGGTACTAAAGAAAAACAGGAAGCTATAACTATATATTAATTATTAGAAAATAAATAAGATTACTATTAAAAACTAATATCTATTACTACTTATTATAGAGATTTAAANAGAGAAGTTTAAGGATTCCTTAGATTTACTAACTTCTATTAAAAGTTTATTTATAAATTTAGAGAAGTCACTATCCCTCTAACTAACCTTATAAAGAAAGATAATTAGTTCTAATAAATAGAAGTAGAAGATAAGGNATTAGACTATTCTTTATTAAATAAAAACTATTAAAAGTTAACTATAAACTATTATTACTAGAAGGGATAAGGATATATCCTATATTTTATATATTATTATTAGAAAAAGTACTAAGTAATATAATACTTACTATAAACGTTATTATTAAAGATATAAATAAATATAAAGTTAAGAAAGNCCCTCTAACTAACCTTATAAAGAAAGATAATTAGTTCTAATAAATAGAAGTAGAAGATAAGGTATTCTAAGACCTAAAAGATAGAATCCTAGAGGAGCTAGTTCTTCTTATAACTAACCTAAATAGACTATTTAAAGTTAAGACTAATATATTAGACTATATAATTAGAGGATAACTAGGATAGAAAGATAATAAAGGGAGACTTTATCCTATTATATTCTTATCTAAGAAACTTAATAGACTAGAACTTAACTATAGTATATATAATAAAGAACTTATAGCTATTATCTAAGTATTTAAAGAATAGTAACACTACTTAGTAGGTATAAACTATAAAGTTAAGGTTTATTCTAATTATAAGAACCTAACTTTATTTATAACTATAAAGGATCTAAATAAACAGTAGATTAGATAATATAAAACCCTTATAGATTATAATTTTAAGATCCTATATTAGAAAGGATCACTTAATAGTAGAGTAGACACTCTTAGCTAATATAAAGACTTAAAAACAATAGAAGTACTAGACGAGAATCTACTACTTAAGTATAATAAAGATAGGAACCTTATTCTAAGTATATAAGAAGTTAATATAACCTAGTAAGTTAAACTAGATAATATATAGATATAATGTATTATATTATATATAAAAAACAATAGCTACCTAGATAATTAGGAAATAAAACCGTATATAACTAAGAATAGGAAGAATTACTTATTTAATAAACATTAGTATATTCCTAGTACACTCTAAGAGAAGCTTATTAAGGAAATATATAAACACCTACTATATAGATATTAGGGTATAGGGAAAATAATTAATAGATTAAGAAGATTATATAATTTCCTAGAAAGTAGAAAGATAGTATAGAAAGTTATTATAGGATATAATATCTATAATAAAGCTAAGGTAGTATAATATACACCTTATAGAGAACTATAACTAATACTACTACTAGAATAAGTATAGTAGATAATTACTATAGATTTTATTATTAAACTACTAAAATTAAAAGAACCTATAATAGGAGTATACTATAATAGTATACTAGTTATTATTAATAAACTTATAAAATACACCTACTATATTCTATATATAGAATTAAGTAATATAAAAGAATTAGTATATATATTCTTTAAAATAATTATTATATAATATAGGTTACTAATAAAGTTAATATTAGATTAAGATAAACTCTTTATATTAAATTTCTAGAAATACCTTATAGAAATTATAAAGGTTAAATAGAACCTTTTAATAGTATTCTATCTATAGATAGATAGATAAATAGAAATCTAGAACTAGATACTTAAATAATATCTATAAAGCTATATAAACTACTAATAGAATAATTAGGTAGAATAGTTACTACTTATATAATAGACTATAAATAGCTTAGAAAATAAAAATATAAAAATATTACCCTTTAGGGTAAACTATAGATTTAACCCTATAATTAAAATATATATAGTATAGAATATAAACACACTAGTAGCTATAGTATATATAGTAATAATTATAGAAATATAAAAACATCTATAAGTAGAATAGATATTTTTATAGAATTAAATAAAACACTATATAGATAAAAAGAGATTACTAGTATTAATCCTAGAGAGAGGAGATAAAGTTTACTTTATTTATAAAAACATTAAAATAAAATAACCTAGTAATAAATTTAACTAGAAGAAGATTAGACTATTCTTTATTAAATAAAAACTATTAAAAGTTAACTATAAACTATTATTACTAGAAGGGATAAGGATATATCCTATATTTTATATATTATTATTAGAAAAAGTACTAAGTAATATAATACTTACTATAAACGTTATTATTAAAGATATAAATAAATATAAAGTTAAGAAAGTACTTAAAGTATAAAGAACTAAAAAGAATTATTATTATCTTATTAAATAGAAAGGATACTTAAACTCTAAAAACACCTAGGAACTACTTAAAAACCTATCTAGTTACTTAGAACTACTTAAATAGGTTTACTAAATAATAATAACTTATCCTAAGGGAAGTTTAGATCCTTAAAGGCTATAAGGGACCTAGGAGGCTTANAATAAGGAACTTATAGCTATTATCTAAGTATTTAAAGAATAGTAACACTACTTAGTAGGTGTAAACTATAAAGTTAAGGTTTATTCTAATTATAAGAACCTAACCTTATTTATAACTATAAAGGATCTAAATAAACAGTAGATTAGATAGTATAAAACCCTTATAGATTATAATTTTAAGATCCTATATTAGAAAGGATCACTTAATAGTAGAGTAGACACTCTTAGCTAATATAAAGACTTAAAAACAATAGAAGTACTAGACGAGAATCTACTACTTAAGTATAATAAANCTTATCTAGGCTATCTAAAGCTAGAGCCTCCTAATAAAGTATATAAGACTATATCTTAGTAAAACAGTCTAACTAAGAGGTAATATTAATCTCCTCCTACTAAGCCTAGGTAAGGGTAGAGTAGGCTATAGTAGTAGCTACTACTAGCTAGCCTACTTCTTAATGTTTCTTCTACGCCTTTTAATAAAGATACTCTTTCTAAGACTTAATATAGTTAAATTCCTCTACTAAAAAGTTTTTATTATAGTATATAATTCCCTACTTTATATAGGAAGTATACTTAGTATACCCCTTTAGAATAAAACATAAGAGGTTTTTCTCTTAATAAGGAGTATAATAGCCTATATTAAAGAGTTATAGACTAGTTATTTTAATTTAAGNTATTATAGGATATAATATCTATAATAAAGCTAAGGTAGTATAATATACACCTTATAGAGAACTATAACTAATACTACTACTAGAATAAGTATAATAAACAATCNTATAATATTAGGTTAAAGAGTAATAGGATTTACTAATATAAGTGTTAGATATAGTTAGACTATAGTAAGGAAGGAAAGAAGGATAAAAGGAAGAAAAAGTATATACTAGTAGATAAGTTATATAGAGACCTATTATAATAGCCTTAA
The DNA here is from genome assembly GCA_002968875.1 of Cordyceps cicadae. NCBI lineage: Eukaryota > Fungi > Ascomycota > Sordariomycetes > Hypocreales > Cordycipitaceae > Cordyceps > Cordyceps cicadae. The sequence continues at coordinate 56,313 of MWMN01000145.1, read as the reverse complement.
GGGTAAGACTAATAGAGAGGGAGTATTATATTATAGATATAGAAGCCTAGCTAGAGGAGGAGGCTATAGATAGTAATATAAGAAAGGATATCCTAATTAGGAAAGAGGGATATAGTTATATAACTACTTAGTATAATCTGTGATTAGTGTGCTTAGCACTAAGCACACTAAGTAGGCGAGCACTATAGAGTAGTAGAGGATAGGATAGATATATAAGGAAGGGGATTTCCTATAGATAGAGACTAGATCTCTACTAATTAATCTAAGTAATATTCTAAGTATTAGTTTATTAAGAGTAATCTCCTAATAGCACTTATACACTATAATACTACTTACTAGCACTCTTATGTATTTCGACCTGACTTACTACCTAAGAAACAGACCTACTGTGGATTAGGAATAAGCCACTGTTATATAGAGGGCCTAACCTTAGACTAGAAGGGGCCCTAAGAGGACACACACACATAAGGGGCTTAGGATAGTTTACTAATACTAACTAAGTAGATAATTTCTTTAGGATTTATTAGGGGACCTTTATATAGGCCCTAAATAGGCACTAGTATAGGACTAGAGTAAGACTAACGTAGGAGGGGGGGTTTTCTATTAGTATTTAGTTTTTCCTCCTCTTATTATTATATATAGAAGGACCTAATAGGCTAGACCTAGAGGAGTATAATAAATAAAAATAATAATAATAGAATATAACTTAAATAGACTATCTAGCTTACTAGTCTTCTTATATATTTAACTAGTTAGTCTATTAGTCTAGGTATAGTATTATTTTTATACTATACTAATAAATAACTTTTATATAATATAATTTATAGTATAATACCTATTAATAGCCCTTATTATATATATTATTGTAATACCTTATAGAAAATATTTATAAATTTTAAAATTATATCTATAGGATGTTAACTTAGTTAGGACCACCCCCTAGTCTAGTCACACACCCTATAACCAGAACCCCCCCCCTCCCGCGTAGGCAAGGACTAAGTATAGAATGTATGGCGCTATCGCCTGCTAATAAGTAAAGATTTATTCCTCCCAGCTCGGTCACTGTGTCGAAGAGCTGGGGTTCGACATTAATGTTACAAGCGTTGTCAGTGTATGTATGAGCTCTCGTACGTGGGGAAATGATAATCAATCCTAACGAGTTACAACTGTTTATCGACTTACAACTGTTTATGTACTGAGGTAGTGCTAGAGATTAGCTTACTTAGCCCTGTGATGGGTGACCAGTCTACTCTTCATCACCCTCAGCTACGTAACAACAGCAAACAAAGTTCAAAAAATTGAACATAGTTGCATCACTGGCCTTAATTTGACAAAGGGTTTTCTTTTTCGCATGCCTTTTGCCGTCTAACTTGAAATGTGTGTTGACGAGAATACTCGTCGTAGAGTGCTGTCGCCGGTCACATAGTGGGGTCGCCCCGGACAACCAGCCGTCACTGGTAGCTTTGGCTGTCTCGTCCCCACTGCGCTACCAACCGCTAATCCTACACTACGCCAATGTTCATCTTCACTTGTCGTCGACCAAATCTCTTAAGAGGCACACCCTCGACCATCACCATAAACCAGACCGGCAAAGACCACCTTTTACCATCGAGGAGCATGCCCACTGCGCCGCCCAGACCGTGACCGCACGCGCAGTGGCTATGCAGCTCGACCAGATCCAACGCTGGCTGAACGCGACCGAGCACTACGCCATCCATCACAACGCCGTTGAATACGACGCGACCGAGCCCAACGACGACAGCCCTGCCGCCAAGCGATGCCGCCTCGACCTGCCCGTCACACCGCCCTCCTCAGACACGCGCCGTCGGCCGCTCCCCTCCGCCGTCACCACAATGGCGACGCCACCACGAGACAGGAGCTCGGCGAAGCGACCGCTAGACGATGAGACGCCCCGGGCAAAACGTGTGCAGACGAGCGCTCTGTCGGAGCGCAGCCACATATCCCTCTCGAGCGCCTCGTCAGACCACTCGTCGCGCCGGTCGACGACGGCCTCGTCACCACGCAAACAGCTGCGGGCCCTGCGCCTCGAGACTAACGGCCTCGATACACGCGACTTGGCCGTCTTTAACCACATGCCCTCGGCCCTCGAGACTCTGCTCGACCAGGTCGCGGCCTTTGCCGACGGCAAGAGCATCGTCGCGAGAGACGTGCAGCCCGCCCTCGCCGAGGCCGCGGCACACGATCGGGAGCTCAGATGGGCCCTGCGCGGCGCCGACGGGTACATGTCAGACGAGCCGGGCCTGGCAGGCCGTACACCGTCCCCGTACGTCGTTCGCAAGGTCGTGATGCAGGCAGCTGAGTGCAACATGAGGGATTCGCCCGAAGTCAACTGGAACCTCGAGGTGCACCAGCTCGTCCTGGACATGGCTTTTCGCCCAGCGCAGACCACAGCCAACGCAACACACTCGAAGAATCTTATCAACTTCATCGGCTGGTATGTTGTCCTCTCCTCTACTGTAGAGGTCTCTGGCCATGTTCTTTCCCACTAACCTAGGAAACAACAGTACAACTGCCTCAATCTTGCCAGATTATGGCCCCCCGACACAGTCAAAAAAGGTCGACTTTTGCCTCTACATCGACCCACAACACGACACCACCATGTCAGCCACTAATTTCAAGCCTGCCGCCGCCCGCGTGCGTGATGTGCTGCCGCACAGGATCCTAAACTTTACTGATTTTACACCCCTCGAGGATCGCTTTATCGCCGTAAGCATCGAGACTAAAAAGCCAAGCGAGAGCTTTAACGCGGCGCAGCTGCAGCTCGGCGTGTGGGATATGGCGCGGTGGTCGCTGCTGCGGCGGCTGCGATCCATGCAGGCTGGCCAGGAGACGGGCGGCAACGCGGCGGCAGATGCGGGGCTGCCGGCGTTTATACCGGGCGTCATCGTGCAAGGTCACCATTGGTACCTCGTCGTCACGACGGCCGAGGGCGGCCGGACGGTGCTCTGGCAGCAGCTCCTCATTGGAAGCACGTCGAGCTCGCGTGGCGTCTATCAGATTGTGCGCACGCTACAGCATCTTGGCGACTGGGCGCGCGACGTCCACTGGCCCTGGCTGCGGGTGGCGATTGAAGCCGTGGCTGCGAACCTGGAAGTAGACGTGTAAAGTACATGCAAGATCAGGATAGCTGTGCGCTATATATAGGACTAGAAGTCCTCCCTAATACACTATAGAAAATACACTCTGGCTTCTGATTGGCTGGGAAATCACACTAGTCTTACTTAGCTAGCCCTTAAGTGGCCTAGCGTTACACTAGGCCGACTACAGTAAAGAAAGTTCGACGTTTTCTAGAATTGGTTATGTAAATAGCGGCCCTCACCCACTGTAGTATTTTTCCTGTTCCACCGCCAAGAAGAACCCGGCCACAATTGCGGCTAGGTTGGTACTGTAAAGGCGGCGACGTCCATTGCGACACTGGGTCACCCAGGCAACAAGTCATCACACCTTGTGTTTCTCCACCTCCATCCTCACGCAATTCAACCTCAACGAGTTGATCCTGCCAGGAAAAAGCATCAATCAGATTGTCATAAAAGTCAGGCCATGTATCTCAGTCAAATTCAGCACTGGTTAGATGCAATCGAATTAATTATCGACCACGAAAACAACGATCGCAAGGTTAAGCGACGCCGACTCAACTCCCCCATCACGCCACCGTCTTCCGACACTCGTCCAAACGACAACATGGACTCACCCACGGGCGGCGGCATCCCTTCTAAGCGACCATTCGACGATGTCACACCGCGGCTCAAACGAGTGCAGAACAGCATATCGAGGCGCAGCTGCCCCTCCCTATCCAGCGCCTCGGATCAGTCGCCGTCATCGTCGCGCCGCCCAGGGCGAACGCCATCGCCGCAGAAGCAACTGCGTAAGCTGCAGCTGGACCCTAGTGGCCTCGATGTGCGCGGCTTGTCTGAAGTCACGGGTAACAGGCCGCTCGCGCTGCAGACGCTGCTCGACGACATCGAAACCTTCGCTGACGGCCAGGGCATCGTGGCGAGGGACACAGAGGAGGCGCTTACCAAGGCTGCGAATACGGACCCTCGGTTCAGGTGGGCCTTGCGACCTGGCGCTCTTCATGTGTCGGGCGACGAAGGCTTGGCTGGGAGGACTCCATCACCAGGCGCGGTGCGCAAGGTCATGAAGATGGCGCTGGAGTGTGATGCAAAGCACCACCCGGAAGCAAACTGGAATCTCGAGGTGCGTCAGCGCATCCTGGACATGGCTTTCCGACCAGGGGAAGAATCGGAAATGGGGAGTCTCATTGACTTCATGGGAAGGCAAGCTGTCTGCCCCCCGTTTCTCTTGCCTTCAGCACCCCTTTATTGTATCCCTCGGTAGCGGCTAACTTGGATGCAGCTCGACCGCCTCTATAATCCGCGACTATGGCATCCCGACGCTATTAAAGAAGGTCGACTTTTGCGTATACATCGAGCCGAAATACGATTCCTCTTCCACCTTCGAGGCGGGAGCTGCCCACGCACGGATGGCAATGCCTCAAGAAATCGTCAACTTTACCGACTTTGCGCCCCTCTATGACCGCTTCATCGCGCTGAGTATCGAAACTAAGAAGCCGAGCGAGGACTTTGAGGCGGCACAGCTACAGCTAGGCGTATGGGACATGGCACACTGGGCGTTTCTGCGACGGTTGGCGGGGCTACGCGCCAGCATGACAGGTACAACAGCCGCGACTAGCACAACTGACACGACAGGTGCAGCAACTAGCGCTGTAGAGCAACAGATGCCCGAGTTCCTGCCCGGCATCATCGTGCAGGGTCATAACTGGTTCCTTGTCATCACAACCATGGAGGGAGACAAGACGGTGCTGTGGCACAATGTGGCGATTGGGAGCACAGCGAAGCCGAGAGGCATATACCAGATTGTTCGCACGCTGCAGTACCTGGAAAGGTGGGCCAAAGATGTACACTGGTCGTGGCTAAAGGCGACGGTTGAGGGCATCGCCGCAGGCGTGGATGCGTAATTGTCTGGGGGGGTTTCCCGTTGGCGACCGCATAAAGACATGTTATATTGTGATTGTTTCAAAGATACCCAGACCTGAAATTACGGTAGCATTGGTCCTTCCCCAGTTTGCTGACCATTTCAGTGATAGAAGCTATTCTCGGACGGTGTAGCCTAAAACAGAATTGTAAGAAAGAATGTGAGAGGCGGGAATAGGACCACTTTCCTCATTAAAAGGACGTGATGCCGCGGTAGGCCGGAAGATGTAACGGAAAACTTTGCCATTGATGACAGAACTGGTAACGGCACCCTTCCTGGTTGGGAGCTGGACTATGAAGGTAGCCCTGTTCCTGCTACGATGAACTGCCAGAAGCTACACATACTAGTGACAGAGCTTGTCGAGGCCCTTCCTACATTAGGTAGGATTCAAGTATAGACCTAATTACGCCTACCTTTATTAACTCTTTCTCTTTTATAACTATTTTTTTAGTACTTTACTAAATATATAATAGACTACCCCCTCCTTTTAGTATATTATTTTAATATATTTATTTATTTTCTTTAGATAATTATCTTGCGGCTGAAAATTAACGCCATCTACGAACGAGGCACTATATTCCTTGCCGGGGGCCTTCCCTCCCACCACGACAGGCGCGCAATTATTAGCACTGCTGTACTGGAGCTCATGTGAACAAGTGCGCATTGCATAATTCATAGTCATTACTATCACATCCATAGACAGAATAAATACTCCGTGGCAACAGAAACTCTCCACAATATCAAAACACGAGGACAGGTGCAAATAACCATCACAAACAGAGCCGTCAGGTATCAACCACGCTTATCTCAATATTGTTCCTCTCATGCGGCAGTGGCCTTTTCGGTGACCCCTTCCTCGACATTGAGCTCCGGCGCCTTGGTCTCCTCCTCGGTGGTAGTCGTCACAGCGGCACCGGTGCTCTCGGCCGCGTAGTTGTCTGCCTCGGGCTGCCAGTCGCGGAGGTCGTCCTCAGCGTCGTTGAGCACCTGGCGGGCCTGGCTAGCATGGGGGTAGACGGGCTTGGCATCGCCAGGGACGACGGGGGTGTCGTCAAGAAGCTGGAGCAGACGGCGGCCGTGCTTGGCCAGGATAATCTGCTTCTCGGCACGCTCGATGGTGGCAGCAAACTCAGCCTCGTAGGCTTCCTTGAGCTTCTGACGAGTCTGCGGGCGGTGATGTTAGCAAGAACAAGCCAAATGCCTCACAGCGAAAACGGCATGTTGGGAAACGTACGATATTCGTCAGCTGAGCCTCGGCGACGAGGTTTTCGGCTTCAGCGCGGACAAGCTCCTGCTCGAGAACGACCAGCCTGGCACTCTCGGGTTCCTTGAGCTTCAGGCGCTGGATCTCGTCGGCAATCTTGGCCTTGCCGTCACGGCTCGGCTGGACGCTCTTCTCCGTGTTACGGATGGCCTTGAGGTAGCCGCGGGAATCGTCAATGGCATGGGCGTAGGAGTCTTCCTGCTCGCCGATCTCGCTGAGAATGACGCCGACCTTGTCCGAGACGTCGCTGATGGCGTCGTCGCCGGTATGCTCGCCCCACTCTGACAGCTGTGTAGCGATTGAGATGCGCTCGCGACCGGCAGCCTCGTGAGCGTTGATGAGGTTGTTCTCCGACTTGATCAGGCGGAAAAGCTTCTTGGACAGCTCGGGCTGCACGGAGCCTCGCAACGAGTTGAGGGAGAAGCCGCCCATCTTGCTGCCGCCGCCGCCGCCTGAGCTGGAGCCCTTGCTGGAGCCGCCGGAGCGGATAGAAAAGGCGCGATTCCTATGAGGAGGTGTCGTGTCAGTCAGAGAGTCACTGTGCGAGGAGGATCGTCGACGCGAGATGAGGCGTATGAGATTGGCGTCGTCGAAGCTTCGGCGGGGCATGATGTGACCAGGCAGACGAGCCGGGCCAGAATGAAGGGGGGCAGGAAACGGGGAGGAGGCTGGAGGAGGTGGTTGCAGCTCACATCGTGAAGGAGTCTTCCGATAGAGTATTCGATACTGTTGCTACATGTTAGTCAAGAGCTGTCGTTCTTGGTGGCGGAAGCTGCGGGCTGCCCGTTTGCGCCCGTTTTCGGGCGGCAGGAAGCTTCCTCGACAGCAGCAGCGCAACCAAAAGGAGACGTACTTGAGAGTAAGAAATATTAAGGAGCCTTTGAAGCTAAGCTTGTAGCAAATATGTCGGAAAATTGAAAGCAAGGATGAGTGTCGAGAGTAAAAGTGTCGAGCTCCCGAGCAGTCGTGCAGATGCGATCGACGAGTTTGGCGGAGCCAAGTCTGTGCAAGGCTACGTACGGACGGAGCAGGTATTTAAGAAGACGGTGGAACACAAAAATGTTAAGATGGCATGGCAGTTATGACGAGACTAGGGGCAGCTCTAGCAGATTATGGGCATAAGACGATAGCTGGGCATTTGGGCAGCAGTGAGAAGACGAGCAAGCAGCAAGCAGCAAGCCGATGTGCCAGACGGCCCAGAGAGCTAAAAGCTAATAAAAGCCTTGATTCTACTGAGGCGGAGGCGAAAAGGGAATGTGCATGATGTCATGCCAGCGCCCCATCTCAGCGTCACCAAAGTTCTCCCCGACAGGAATCAAATAAACCAATTGAACCCCGCCCTCGATATTCCAACGTCAATTTTTCGGGAGCGTTCGATTTTTCGCTCATTATGCATTTCTTTGGCCATCGCACACTTTGCAGCAATCGCTTCTTGGTAGGCACAGCAGCCCTGTATCTTGAACCTCTACAGCTTAGCAACCAGGACACTGAGTAAGAAGCATGACGACCGTATCAAGCTGATTCTAATGATGTAATGAGATCTATACTGTTGAAAAAAAAAAATGAACAAAAAATAACCCAAGCCGTTTTCATTCGCCCGGCCTGAATACCTGTCTTGCGTCATGGCCAACGCCCCGTAATTCCGAAAACCTAAAATACAATACAATGCAACCTCCCCCAGCAGCAGGCTAATCCGGGTCGGGCCCCCGACAAGAAGAGTGTGCGCGGAAACCCCTCAAAAACCGTGATGACCCCCGTGATGACCCCCGTGGTGGCCTCCGTGGTGGCCTCCGTGGTGGCCCCCATGATGTCCACCGCGGTGATGTCCACCAAAAGCACCGCCGCTGTGATGCCCTCCACGGTGGCCGCCAAACCCGCCGCCGCCGTGATGGCCATGGTGGCCGTGATGGCCGTGGTGTCCCCCGTGGTGCCCGCCGAAGCCGCCACCACCCATCGGGCCCATCCCCATCCCCATCCCCATCCGGCCGCCAGGACGGCGACGACCGCCGCCCAGCAGACCCCCCAGCATGCCCATGCCCATTCCGCCTCCGTTGTACCGACCTCCGCCGTGGTTGTAGTTATTGTTGTTGCAGTAATGCCCTCCGCCGTACCCGCCACCGTACCCACCTCCGCCGTACGGTCGCGCCGGGATGACGTCGTCGCTGTACTTGTATCTCGAGCCGCCAAGACACATCTTTGCAGTGCGTTTTGTTGTTGTTGTTGTTGTTCTTTGTAGGTGTAGTTTGAAAATGGCCGTGTCAGATGCTAGTAGATAATGCAAGGCGAAAGAAGACGCTTTATTACTTGAGGCGTGTGTGAGTAAGGTGTGCTGGTGACAAGCTGCGCACAAGGAACCGATTTGGCAAATGATGGTGTGGGCGACCAGAATCTACCCGAGATCACATCCGACTTATATACATCTTGCTACCACCGGCCGTTGCTCGGGATTCCCCTTCCCATTACCAAAGTATACGTCAACCTGCTTTCGCACACACCCTGAAACCTGATGCCAAGCCCCCCAGACTAAGAGTGTGGCTCAGTTCGCCCGATTCGTCATGCCTTGATCACCAGCCCAGCAGCTTGTCCCCTCTAACAAGTGTATTGCGAATCCTGGAACGACTTGACTAAGATCACTGAATGCCAAGGTCTTCTGCAATAATAAGGATTATTCGCTCCCCATCCCTGGTCACTAGGGTGGCAGGATCTACCTACCTATTTTTCTCCCAAGTTGCCCCGCGATTTCGCTTCCCCGCTACTAGAGCCTCTGGCTATTCCCCGTTCCCAGACAAGTCCGCCAATCAACCATCATCCGCTCACTCCATTCTCTTTCATTTCGAATATCAGTCTTCCGTTTTATATTGTACAGAGCTTCTATATTGCAATCATCTCTTACGTGTCTCCTTTCAAATGTCCTTCCCGTCCTTCTACCCTTTTAGTTCTTGGCAAATCCAACCTTGATGTTTCCAATAGCCCAGGCTGTGAAATACAGCGACACCATGCTGGCGAAAATCACAGCAGGCTTGCGCAGCGATGATAGTAGCGTGACCTCGTAGGAAATTATGAGATGGCGGTCACGAAATTCGTCGACCAGGTTCTCCGCGTTGATGGTGACCGATGTGCGGCCGACAGTGTCTAGATACGTCTTGACGACGTCGACAGAGCTCTCGATAATGGACGACTTGGGGATGTCGGTGGAGAACTTGACGTTCCTGGCACATCAGTTAGCAAACAATTCCTGCGATGAATGAATTCCACCTTTCTCACTCTGCACCCTCGGGCAGAAGAACACGAACGTTGACGCGGCCGTATTCAACACCCTCCGCTTGCTTGGGACCCTCCAGGAAAGGCAGCTTGAGCACGTTACCGCCCGCGGCCGTGCTGCGCACAATGCTGGCCGCGTCAATATTCCAGCCGATGGTGAAGGGGTACTTCCAGCCGCCAAATATGGGGTAACGTGGCTTCAGCTCGAGGAGGGCCTCGCGCTTGTTGCTCCGAAAGCGTGAGGTGGACACGTTGCCGATAACGTCGGTGAAGTAGGGGTCCGCCGCGCCAACCTGCAGCGGCACGCGCAGCTCCTTGAGCGCAGCCGTAGTGCCGCGGTTGAAGTACTGCGACTGTGTCCACTTGGCACGGCTAAAGGGCGTCGAGAGGTTGGCACCGCGGTGCTCCAGCACGTAGTGCTCCTCAAAGGCGACGTTGCCGCCCCAGTGGCTGACCTCGACCTCGCGGTCCAGCTGGGAGACGTGCGTGACGGGCTTGGCGAATTCGAAGCGAATCCGGGCCGGCGAGACAGCGCCAGCGGGCTGCTCGTCAAAGGGTCCGTAGATCAGCTTGCTCCCCTGCTTCTGGGGGGACTTGTCAATCTTGGTGAAGTCGGGGATGGTGGCGGAGGCAGACTTCACTTCCGTCTTTTGCTTGCTTGTCTTATACGCGGACGGAGCAAAGACGGAAAAGTCGTGGACCAGGTATTGCGCCTCGTCCTGTTCGATCGTGGCGGGGAGCGGGCGGTACGCGTCGAGGTAGAAGAAAGTGATGCCAAGTGTTTGCTGGCCGCCGGCCTTGAGAGGACTGGGGAGGCGAATTCGGTAGTATTGTGTATCACTGGCAGGAATTGTGTATTAGCAAGACAAGACGGATAAAGTCGGGAATTCGAGCAACCGCCTCATACCTGTTGGGGTCGTATTCAACCACATCGACAGCAAACGGGCCAGCGCTGTCATCCTTGCGGTCCTTGACCTCGAAGCCGCCCACGCGGGCGATCTGCGATGAAGTGAATGGGATGTAGTATTCATCTTGCGGCTCCTTCGACACGTTCTCAATGGCAACATTGATCTGCTCCTTGGCGTAATTCTTCTCGAGCGAGATGATGTGCACCAGGTTGGCGTTTCTGAACACCTGGGGCGGCTTGAAGTCGGCGGGCAGCTTGGCGCTCTGGGATGCAGCAGCAATAACGGGCGAAAGCAGGCCAGATATGGCCGCTGCGACTGACAGGAGCTTCATGGTGAAGGTTGGCGAACGCGGCTGTTCATTGACTGCGCAGGCCGTATGCGTGGAGGGACAGTGTAATTCGGTTCGCAAGCTCGCTCGCTGGCCTTCGCCGTGTAAAGGCATACGTTGCTCCTTGGACTCATCACTGTTGGCCAATCACAGCCTGTCGTGCGAACACTGACCCACTTCCGATATGGTGGCCGAGACCCAGCGATAACATCAGACAAGAGGAAGAAAACTTGTAACAAAATGGACGATTAGTTTATTGCACGCTGATTTATTCACTCTTATAGTCAAAATTAAACAGACACAAGCTGTTTGTTTTGGCATGTGGCCAGTCGTGCAGAACTCTTCATTACAACCCCCCACACCGCCGACCAGTAGCTCAACATCCTCAGGGATGCTTGTCCATCTTACGCGCCTCATCGTTCTGGCTGCTCCAGTATAATCACCGCCCTACAGTAACTCATAGATATCGACCTCCAAAGAGCAAGATGAAAAAGTCACTGCTATTGTAACCGGGCAGATGCTAAGTAGTTTCTAAATTATTTGCAATTTTCCCAATTCTTGACGATGGAGAGAATTTGCTGCCATTATATTCTCGGGCAACATCTCACTACGTCGGCGGCTTTCAACGCCATTCTGAAGTGGTGACACCTCTAGGGTTTGGGCGCGACTTTTCAGTATCCAATGTTCCCTCATCTATTCGACTTTAATCCAACGGGACTCCCTGGTATTCGTCATAGCCAAGTGCAAGGTTCATGTTCTCTGCAGAGGGCGTCAGCGGGATGGGTAGGGTATTTCATCGCGAAATAACTCACGTAGACACTGGGTGGCAGCACCCTTGTTGAGGTTGTCGATCGTGGCGCAACTATTTGATGTCAGCGACGAGCTCTCCCCAGGACTTGTGAGATCTCTTACACAACGACTCGTTGGCCAGTCTTGTCAACGGCGAAGCCACCAATCTCAACATGATGCTTGTTCTGGATTGCTCTGACGAGCGGGGCTTCGCCGATCACCTTGACGAGCTTTTCACCAGCATATCTGTCTTGGTAGATTTGTCGGATGTCCCGCGAAGTCATGGTCTTCTTCAAGGGAGCGTTGATGGTAAGGTGAATGCCGCGGAACCAGGAGGCGCTAAGTCATGTCAATTTCGGGGAGCACAGTGAAGGGAGAAGAGGGATGCAACAGACCAGTGCGGGATGAAGGAGGCCGAGATGCCAAGCTGGTGGTTGATTTCGCGCTCATGCATGTGGCCAGTCAAGCTGTCTGTTGAACTATTAGCTTCCCCAGACAATACCAGCGTGGTGACCCGACTACTTCATTCTTACAGGGCAGGAGGTTGTCGTGGAGAAGAGCAACGTCATTCTTTGGAGAGGGCTTGGTGCCGGCTCCGCTGTAGCCCGAGACACCGAAGACGGTCGGCGAAGCGCCGAGATGCTCCAGGATGGGGTTGAGCGCCAGCAGCGCACCCGTCGAGTAGCACCCCGGGGTGCTGATGCGCGTCGACTGGGCAATCTTGGGCCGCGCCAGCAGCTCAGGAAGGCCATAGGCCCATGACTTGTCGAAGCGGTAGTCGGCCGAGATGTCGACGACGACGGTCTGGCTCTGGCCCAGCGCGTCGACGTACGGCCGGCAGACGCCGTTGGGGAGGGCCATGATCCAGCAGTCGACCGCGCCGTCCTTGTCCAGGCGCGCGACGTCCTCGGGCGAGAGGTTCTCGTAGACGACCCTGCGCTTGGTGTAGCCCTTGAGGGCCTGGCCGTCGAGCTCGCGCGAGGAGACGTGGCGCAGGTCCATGTTGGGGTGGTTGTCGAGCAGGTCGATGAGGGCCTGGCCGGTGTAGCCGCGGGCGCCGATGAGGCCGATGCGGGACGGCGCCTCGTTGGAGGCGTTCTTCTTGCCCAGCGGCGGGTTCGGGTTCGTGTTGAGGGCGGCGGCGGAGTAGGCGAGGCGGCTGGTGGAGGAGAGGCCGCGGCGTTGGCAGGACCGGGTGATGATGACGGCGGCCCGGGGCGCGGCGGCGACTCGACGGGCGCCGATGCGCACCGCCCCCGAAGTAGCAGAGAACATGATTCGGATGCAAGAAGGGGGACCCAATTGGCCGCGGTGCTGGGGAAGAAGATGGGGATGAAAACGATGACCTGGTGTAGCGTCGTCGATTCTGGGGTGGCTCACTATTATTAGTGTCGTACCTAAGGCGGTGGCCGAAATCGGTGTCCGGGGTGAGTGGCAGACTGACTACCCTCGAGTCTACCTCATGAAGAGCCCGGATCAGAGTTTACTCAGTATTTGGTCATTTGTTGAGATTTTTGACAATGACTGTGCTTTGTAAAATGCCAATTGACCTATTTGAATTATACACTTCGCTAAATTCTCCAATCTTGTAGTTGTTGTTTTCTTCTGCGGACAATTTTTCCCAGGCCATAAATGGCGTGGCTTCGTTTCCCAAATACCGTCACCAATAAGATAAAGAGGTCAATGATAACGCAGCTCTTGCATAAACAGGCAATATCGGTGTGACTGATAACATAACCGGCAGCAGTATCTGTTCAATATTCCTGCCAAGCAGTGTACTTGCAGCGACAGTCTGCAAGCCCAATCATTGCGATTCGCCGGGCTTCTTGCGACAAGTGTTGCATGTGGCTGCAGCTACTCATGTACATGCATGCATCCATTGATACCCACACTGGGATTCCGCTCCTTTGCCACTTTTCATTCGTTCCTTTCGTGAGTGGGTGAATGAAACCAGTTCCCTCTTGTCGTCAGGGACTGCAGGCAGGCTGTGAATGACTATACCTCGCAGGTACAGGTATCTATCACAAAGTTACCTCCTACCTACATAGGTACTAACGTAGTTAACAGTTAACTACAGTCAAGACTCTGGAGTCCCAGTGGGCCTAAGGACCGAGGAATGGGCCGACTGGGAATTCAAACCGGTTGATGAACTTACGATAATAATTGCGAAGACAAGGGAAATGACTTTTCTGCGGGATCTGGGACTGACGAAGCTTATTAAAAAGGCCGCAAACCACATGGATGATTAGCCTGCCATTAGCTACGTATGTAGCGCAAAGCTTGAATGGATGCTCAACAATTACAGCAAAATTCAAATCCCTTTTTTGCATTTTTATACTACAACCCCCGCTGTAGCTTCGTTCCCCAGCATTTTTCCTGCTCTATGTGAAGCTTCCCCTTATTGCCCCCCAGTAATGTGCCGAGAAGTGGTGCTTTCCGTATCATACCATGATACAATGATACGACGGGCCTCAAGCGTGGACAAGAAGCCAGACCAGTAATGCAAGATTATCAACATGTAGGCAGAAACAGATTGGTCAAAACAATGAGGAACCCCAGATCTTTTTTTTTGTCTTTCTTTTTTCCTCTTTAGGAGTACAAACTGGGACAAGTGAGTACAAAAACTGCGCAACCAAGGTACTAAGCATGGCGGTTCCACGCCTAACAAATTCGGACCAGAGCTACCTACCTCTGACCAGTCGTCCTCGCGCAGGCTGCCGCTTATTACGGACCCGCGATAAGCTCGCAGCTGTGTCCCAGCCCAACTTGCATCTTTCAACCCAACCAGCCGCTCTGACGCACCTGAACCCCCTCATCGTTATCGCGCCGGCGCTTCGACCCTTTTCGCCTCCTGCAACCGTATCCACTACCGTTCTTCACGATCCCGTCATCCCGCAGGCGGCCCCTCGTCCGTCGAGCCGTACAGTAGCTACCCCTCCATACCCCGCGACGCAGTCAAAATGGTCGGCTTAGGTCCTCGCGCTCCGCCCTCTAGAAAAGGTACGTCTCGGATGCCACGGACATTGGGGCAACACCATCAATCCATCAATCGACACTGTTACACTGCTTTTCTACGATGCAAGAAATTGTCGTCCGGCTGCGATGCCCGCCATCGCCTGCTGTGTTGAAAGCTAACGAATGCCGCAGGGTCGCGGGCCGATGTTCCCAAGGACACCATGGACACGATCCGCAAGATCGAGGAGCTCTTCACTGTCGACACGGCCAAGCTCAAGGCCATTACCGAGCATTTCATCTCGGAGCTTGCCAAGGGTACGTGCTACACCAATGCCAGCCCGTGCAGTCTAGTCGCGTAACGGGTAGTAGCCGCTGCTAACCATCGCCAGGCCTCAGCAAGGAGGGAGGCAGCATCGTAAGCACACCCCAGTCTACATCCACCTCTAAATCGTCATGTCGTATGCTAATTGGATCACAGCCCATGAACCCTACTTGGGTCATGTCATATCCTGATGGCAACGAGACCGGCACATTCCTCGCCCTCGACATGGGCGGCACCAACCTTCGCGTCTGCCAAATCACCCTTACCGACAAGAAGTCCGAGTTCGACATCATCCAGTCCAAGTACAAGATGCCCGAGGAGCTCAAGACTGGCAAGAGCGACGAGCTGTGGGAGTACATTGCCGACTGTCTTCACCAGTTCCTCGAAACCCACCACGGCGACACCAAGAACATTGGCACGCTGCCCCTTGGCTTTACCTTTTCCTACCCCGCTACGCAGCACTACATTGACGAGGGTGTCCTACAGCGCTGGACCAAGGGCTTCGACATTGACGGCGTAGAGGGCCATAATGTCGTCCCCATGTTCGAGGCTGCTCTGGCTAAGCGTGTATGTCCCATGATTTGCCTTACCACGTAGCATTCTACTGACGTGCATCCAGGGTGTTCCCATCCAACTGACTGCTCTGATCAACGACACTACCGGAACGCTCATGGCCTCGGCTTATACTGACCCCACCATGAAGATTGGATGCATTTTCGGCACTGGCTGCAACGCCGCATATGTCGAAAACTGCGGTTCAATTCCCAAGCTGGCGGACATGGGCCTCCCCGACGACATGGATATGGCAATCAACTGCGAGTGGGGTGCTTTCGACAACGAGCACAAGATTCTGCCACGCACCAAGTACGACATCATCATCGACCAGGAGTCTCCCCGTCCTGGCCAGCAGGCGTTTGAGAAGATGATTGCGGGTCTCTACCTGGGCGAGATCTTCCGCCTCGCGCTGGTTGACCTGCACGACGAAAAGCACATCTTTGACGGACAGGACATTACCCCTCTCCGCAAGGCCTACAGCCTCGATGCTTCTTTCCTTTCTGCCATTGAGGAGTAAGTCTTGACGCCACACTCAGTTGTGTAGTATCTAATGAAACCGTGCCATAGGGACCCTTTCGAGAACTTGCAGGAGACACTAGACCTGTTTGCCAACAAGCTGCAGATCAATGTTACTGGTCCAGAGCTTGAGCTTATTCGACGCCTCGCCGAGCTCATCGGCACTCGCGCAGCTCGCCTTTCTGCCTGTGGTGTCGCTGCTATCTGCAAGAAGAAGAATTTCAAGACTTGCCATGTCGGCGCTGATGGCTCCGTCTTCAACAAGTACCCTCACTTCAAGGCTCGTGGAGCGCAGGCGCTCAAGGAGATTCTCGACTGGCCCGACAAGACCGACCCCAAGGCCGAGGACCCGGTCGAGATTCTTGCTGCCGAGGACGGCAGCGGTGTAGGTGCTGCCCTGATTGCCGCGCTGACGCTGAAGCGTGCACAGCAGGGCAACTTGGCTGGTATTCTTCACCCTGAACGCTTCAAATAAGCGTGCCACACTGGCTTTGCGCGTGAAAGAAGAAGAAATGTAGTCAAGTCACTAGCGGGCATTCAAATATAGTGATGTTATTTTCATCCAGTAGGATGCAGCATGCACTCTGCAACTCGGGCTCGGGTGCATGCGCGTATGCGTCTATCATGAGAAAAATAAATAGGTATAAGAGAATATCGTCATCGATGCGTGCGTGATTCCTAGCCCATGAAGGTGCATGTGGGCAGTTTATACGCTGGACAAGAAGAGGATTTCGTTAGCAAAAGCTGCAGCATTCGTGTCCGATGACTTCTTGTCTTTACTTACTGTCCAGTGTCCAGTACCGTCTGCGGACGCCCTCCCACGCACCCTTGCCGTCCTCGTCGAGCCCTCGCATGTCGACCTCGACGTCCTGCCACTCGACGTCCAGCCCGGCCTCGGCCGCGTGCATCTCAAACACGCGGGCGTACACGTCGTAGCACACGCGGCGGTCCGCGCCGAGCCCGTTGAAGAAGCCGAAGCGGCCCTCGGCGTCGAGCAGGGCCGGCACCCAGTCGCTGAAGAAGTCGCGGAGCTGCGCGTAGTCCTCGCCAAAGGTGTCGAAGTAGATGGCGTCGTAGAGCTCGCCGCGCTCCGCGAGCGCGGGCACCACGTCCTGCCAGCGGCCGGGCAGCACCTGGAAGGCGCCGGGTGAGGGCCCGCCGGCTTCCCAGGCGGGGTTGAAGCGCGCGTGGCCGCCGGAGGCGACGTGCGCGAGGACGCCCGGGTGGGCTTCGATGATGTGGTGCTTGGAGGGGTGGAGGTCGGCGAAGAGGCCGTCGACGATGCCCATGCCGAAGCCGATGTTGAGGATGCGAGGGCCGGGGGAGGAGGAGGAGGAGGAGGAGGGGGAGGGGAGGAGGGCGGTGACGGAGCGGCGCATAATGTCCGTCTCCCAGGCCATCATGACGCCGTTGAGGTCCTCGTCGAGGAGCTTATCGCCGTCGTAGGTGACGGCAGACTGGAGGTATTCCTCGCTGGTAACCGTCTTTTCACCAGCGTCTGGGGCCACAAACTGCGCCGGCGCAGGATCTGCTGTGTTCTTGGCCGGTGCGTCTTCCGTCGCTACCTCACCCTCTGTGTCCTCTTTGCCCTCTGTGGCCTCCTCATCCCCCTTGGCTTCTTCACCCTGCTGCTTCTCATCGGCTTCTTCCTCCATATCCTCGTCCTCGTCGGCCGCGCCCGAGGACAGCTGCTCGTAGCCACCCATCAGCCCAAAGAGCATCTCCGCCCGCACGCCGGCGTCCACGAGCATGCTGTAGAGCGACTTCTGGCCCAGCCGCAGCGCGGTGCAGCCGGGAGTCTCGTTATGGTCATCGACATCGTTCCAGATGGCGCCAGAGAAGAAGAGCTCCTGGATGCAGGCGCGGGCCTCGGCGACCTCGCCGTCCTCCCCTCCCTCCTCGTCGTCTTCGCCCTCGCCGCCGGCTGGCTGGGGCGTCGCCACCGGGCCACAGCCGCGTATAACAGCGTGCAGCGGCGTCTCGCCCGTTTTGGGATCCTGCTCGCTGGCAGCGCCAGGTCGTTCGAGGAGCGTCTTGAGGGTGGTCAGGTCGCGCGACCATGCGTGCAGCAGGACCTGGCGGATGGCATCGGGGGAGTCGGCGGGAATGCGCGCCTCAAGGGTGTCATCGAAGTCGGGCATATCGTTGGGCATGATCCGGGTCATGTATCCCCCAATTATGATCTTGGATATACGACGAGAATCGAGCACAACGCAAGTTGGCGCAAACGAAACTCTTGCTCTTTCCTCAGGGATTTTGATGGGTGGTTTTTTTTTTAGTGGCGGTAGAGAGTCCGGCTGGCGCTTGTGGGGGAAGCTTGGTGGGGGGGGGGTAAAGGTAGGAGGGGCAATAACTTGCAAGGTGCCTTTGAGAAAGAAAAGAAGCAATTAGAAGCACCTCGTTACGATACCACCCGGAGCAAGTTTGGAGCTGGAAATTTTTTCAAAAAATTTAGAGGTTGACGTTTTTAAATTGTGTAGAATGTATAAGTTGTAACAGCGTAAAGGCCGTGACCAGAATATTCAAGCTCAGGTGAAGCGGGCACATGGATTCATCACTTATTAAGGTACCAGTACTAACAGGTAGCCTTTTTGTGATGGGCATTGTATGTATTGACAATTAAGTAGTAAAGCTGGAAACTAGCTGCTCTATAATGACCAGTGCAATGTTCGTATTTATTCTCGAGTTTTATCGGATGCAATTGCAGCTGTTGTCTGTTCGCTGTATAGGTAAAGTGCCAGGCAGATGGCACCAGGAAGTGCATAATAATAAAAAAAAAGCCAGTATTCAAAGGCGCTAGCGATATTGCACATGAAATATTTACGTTACAGCACTTATCCCCCACCAACTGGGATTGATTGATTCGAACGCCACAGTGGACGAGGCAACCAGCTGCAACGGTGGGCGGAAATGACACCGATGGCTTTTCCAGGCCTAGCCTTGCAGCGTTCGCCAGCGGGTTGTCGCCCACTGTAGCGTCTTAAACCGCCGCGTGTAGCGGACGATATTAGTGGGCTCAGTGACAAGCCACAAGCCCCTCCTCACCACGTTTTAGTGCTGCTGACTTTGATTTGCCAATTCGTCCGCATTCAACCAGTTGCTCTCTCGTCGACTAAAGCTTGTCCCTGCTAGCAAGCTCCGTTTTGTGCATCAACATTAGCTAACGAATTATCGTCGACCGTCCGAGATTTTCAGCAGAGAAGGAAAAAGCGTCGGCTGGTGAGAATCCCTCCTCCTCCTCCTCCTCCTCCTCCTCCTTTCCTTCCTCCCAACGGTGGTTACCTGCTTGCTTGTGTACTGCTGAATTACGTTGTTTGCGTCCCAGCCCGCTTTTGATCCATCACTCCCGCCCGCCCACACCAGCCTCGATGCCCGCATGCTGATTATCAAGGACCTCAGGAAAATCAACAATCGCTGGACGACGCCTCCCCCCGGAACTTTTCGCGCGCGGCCAGGTGTTATCGTCATGAAGTTTGGCGAACAGCTGCGTTCAAGCGTCATCCGCGAGTACCAATGGTACTACATTGACTACAATGGCCTCAAATCGGAGCTCAAGAACAGCACCGGCCCTGCCCCGGCCAACGGCGTCGGCCCGAACCAGTGGTCTGAGGACGACGAGACGCGCTTCGTAGGCCGCCTCGAGACCGAGTTGGAAAAGGTCCACACCAAGCAGCAGGTCAAGGCCATGGAGATTTCTCGTCGCATTGCTGTCTCTGAACGCGAGGTCCGCGACGTCGTCAACCGTCTCCAGGAGCGAGGCCTCAACGAGGAGGGCCCTAGCGAGGAGGAGTTTATTTTGCTCGAGGAGGATCTGTCCGATATCATTGCCGATGTCCACGACCTTGCCAAGTTTGTCCAGCTCAACTACACAGGCTTCTACAAAATCATCAAGAAGCACGATGTAAGAGGACTACAAATCCCAGTTCGATACCTAGTGCAGTGACAATGCTAACCATGGCATCCCCACCACACAGAAGCAAACCGGTTGGCATCTGCGGCCCGCGTTCGATACCCGACTCAAGGCCAAGCCTTTCTACAAGGAAAACTACGACGCCTCCGTCATCAAGCTGTCAAAGCTCTACGATCTCGTCCGAACCCGAGGCAACCCCGTCAAGGGCGACTCTGCCGCCGGTGGCTCCCAAGCCAGCTTCGTCCGACAAACCACCAAATACTGGGTTCACCCAGACAACGTGACTGAGCTCAAGCTCATCATTCTCAAGCACTTGCCTGTTCTCGTCTTCAACGCTAGCAAGGAGTTTGACCCCCAGGATTCCGCCATTACCTCCATCTACTACGACAACCCCGACACATGGGATCTCTACGAAGGCCGTCTGAAGAAGACAGAAGGTGCTGAGGCCATCCGTCTCCGCTGGTATGGCGGCATGCAGAGCGAAACCATCTTCGTCGAACGCAAGACTCACCGTGAAGACTGGACCGGTGAAAAGTCCGTCAAGGCTCGCTTTGCTCTCAAGGAAAAGAATGTAAATTCCTACCTACGAGGCGAGCTGCTCCCCGGCGCCATCTTTGAAAAGGCGCGCAAGGAGGGCAAAAAGTCGGAAAAGGCAATTGCTGAGGACGAGCGCCTTGCTTCCGAGGTCCAATATTCGGTGCTGAAGAAGGGCTACAAGCCGGTCTGCCGATCCTTCTACAATCGCACGGCCTTCCAGCTGCCTGCAGATGCTCGTGTCCGCATTTCGCTTGATACCGAGCTCACCATGGTTCGTGAGGACAACCTGGATGGCCGGGCCCGCTGCGGTGATAACTGGAGACGTATGGATATTGGTATCGACTACCCATTCTCTCAGCTGCCCCCGGAGGATGTTGTCAGATTCCCGTACGCCGTCCTTGAGGTGAAGCTTCAAACCCAGATGGGCCAGGAGCCGCCCGAGTGGGTTCGCCAGCTTATTTCATCGCACCTGGTCGAGGCCGTCCCCAAGTTCTCCAAATTCATCCACGGCTGTGCATGCTTGTTCCCTGACCGCATCAACCTACTCCCCTTCTGGATGCCGCAAATGGATGTCGATATTCGCAAGCCTCACACGCACGACTTCGGAATCCACAGGGCCGCGCTCTCCGGGACGACGACGACTTCTGACGATGACGAAGAGGACTATGACTCAGACGAGGAGGATCCTGCAAGGCCCTCTACAAGTGCCGGGCGACCATTCTCCTCTCAGCGGTCCCGACGCGGACTGGCCACTGATATGGAGGGCCAGACCGTGGATATGCCTACAGCGAGCGAGGACTTCCCCATCTACGACTCAGATGAAGAGTACGACGAAAACTACGAGCTTGAGGAGGCTCGACGCGTTGGCGGCTGGCACTACTACTCGACGCTCGTTGCCACCAAGGGCCATGCTTGGGGCCAGGCGGCGCTCAGTGCACTATGGGCCATCGTGCCCCGGCCACGCAGCACGCAGGTGTCGCGCAGCGCGCGCCAGCAGATGCTGTTCGGCGATCAGCCGGTGCAGTCCAAGAAGTTCCGCGCACCCAAGGGCAAGAAGATTTACGTGCCCGTGCGCGTTGAGCCCAAGGTCTTCTTCGCCGCCGAGCGCACCTTTCTCGGGTGGCTCGAGTACTCCATCTACATTGGCACCATCGCCATGACACTGCTCAACCTCAAGAGCCACCCGACCCCGTCATCGTTTTGGGTCGCCGCCATCTTCACCTTCCTCGCCCTCCTCAGCCTGCTCTATTCGGTCGCCGTCTACCTCTACCGCAGCGAGGCGATCCGCAACCGCCGCGCCGCCCGCTACTTTGATAAGTGGGGGCCAAGCGTGCTCTGTGTCTCCCTGTTCGTGGCCGTGGCGATCAACTTTGCCTTTGAGGGTCGCGAGCGGGCCATTTGGTGATGCGGATACGGCAGCGGCAGCAGCGGCAGGGCTGTAGGAGGGTCACTGCAAATGTATACATGTGTGTGTCGTGATGTTCTTTATGTTTGTGTGTACAAAATAGTCAGGTGTGAAGGGAAACGAAGGAAATGAGAAGAAAACCCGCTATCGAAGCAGGATCGCAGTTTCTATATGTATTTGTGTGTGTTTGTACAAAGCGTCTTGTTTTTTTAGGATATATATATAGTATTCCTGGAAGAAAACTGGTCTAAACGAAAAACTTCTTTATGCATTTCACACGTAGAAAAGACAGGTAGCATGCGGTCAGAAATTATGCTCAAGTTCATAGTGCAAAAAGTTTTTAAATAAAGAGCTGACGATCTCAATGTCTCTTGTGCGCCCCTCTCGCGTCTAAGCTGAAATGGGCAAAATAGATTATCTAATGCTGGAACAGTAAAGGGGAAGTCGCCTAAAGATGAACCCCGAAAGAGAAGTAGAAAGAGAATGAGTCTGGTATGGAAGAGAGAAGAAGAAGGAGAAGAAGAAGAAGAAGAAGAAGAAGAAGAAGAAAAAGAAGAAAAAGAAGAAAAGACGGAAAGGGTATATGAATGTGTATATATGTAGGCATCCCCGTGAACTGACATGAAGACGCTCAACAATGAATAACAAATCAGTGAAGAAGACAAGGGTCTTCTTGTGCTATGAAAATAGGGCGGAGCAGAAGCGAAGAAATAGAAAACGCAGGGGGGAAGAGTGCCCATGTAGATGAAACAAGAGTGCGCCCATAATCAAGGCGAAACGATCAGAAACGAGGGTGAAAAGCCCAGGAATCCCTATCATGACAAAAAGCTCCCGGTTCGGAGGAGAAAAAAAAACGATAAGAGAAAAGAGTAGAAGAAGGAGGTATAGAAAGTCCGCTATGCGAGTGCCTTGTTGCGTTCCCATCTCTTAAAAAGACAAAAAAAAAAAAAAGATAGACTGCTTCAGTCTTGTGTATCCTGATCCTTCTTGCCCAAAAATAAAAAATTGTCGTACTATAATAAGGTAGTAGAGCAACTGCAAAGAAGAAAGTGAAGAGAAAATGGTGAAAAAAAAAAAGGAACTCCGTTTAGTAAGCCCAGGCGTAAAAGTCGTAGACAGAACAAAGAAACAAGTACCGTGATGACGGTATATAGAGAGGTTCGTTCCCACAAAGCCCCAACTCACTTCCTGAGCTCGTTGGTAATCTCCTCGCGAACGTGCTGGCACCACTTCCGGATGGCCGCCTCGAAGTCGAGCCAAGTCTGGCGATCTGTACCGTAGGCTACACCCAGCGCGTCGACGGCGAGCACCACCTCGAAGCGTAGCTCGGCAGCCTTGACCCAGTAGCGCAGGTTATCGGCGCAGCGATAGGGCTTCTGCGTGTCCGTGTGGAACGTGGGGATGGCGCCGAAGCGACGCTTCGACTTACGGACGGCAGCGTTGTGCAGCCGCACGAGACGGAGCCCGTTCTGCATAGCGGCGAGGAACGGCGTGGGCAGGGTCGGGGCGTCGGTGGCCGGCGTCCACACGGGGAGGGCGGCGGCCTCGGGATCCATTGAGACAAGAAAGGCACACTCGCGGGCAAGCTCGCGGCCGGACCAGTCGTCAGCCATCATCCAGGTCCAGCTGGAACGTTCGGCTTCCTCAGCCGCCTCTATGGCCTCTTCTTTGTGGAGAATATCGAAGACGCTATCAGTCCATGCAAGCATAATCTTTGTGTCGTCGTGCTTCATGCCTCCCTTGAAGCCACGAATGGCCATCTGCTTCAAGACCTCCATGACAGCGAGTAGGTCGGATCGGACCTGCTTCTCCGACTTGATAGAGTCGAGGCGGTCAGGCTGCTCGTGGGCCGTGTAGTACATTTTGGCGGCGCGGATCGCGAGGGTGACAACGTCGAGAATGTGCATTCCTTGGAGTTCATACCAGCCTTGGGAGTTTTCTTCGGGCATGTTGGGCAGGGCGGGCTCGTCGGGGGTTGCGGGATATGCGCCAGCCTTCCTCGCTTCGGCCTCCTTGAGGGCCTTTTGGGCATCACGAAGAGTAGCCTCCAGCTCTGCCTTGAGTTCCACTATAGTCGGCGGCCTCGGGATGGGCGTTTCTCTTTGATGATATGTGCTGACGGTGGGGGGAAGCATGCCAGATTCCGACTCGCTGAAGCTATCTTCGTCGTAGTAGTCTTCCTCCTCGTTTACGGGCGATTGAGTGATGGTGGCGGCGGCGAAGCCATGCGAGGCTAGGTCGGGGCTGCCCATGGAAGCGTATGACGAATCAGGGTCCGAGGTCGAAATGCCGGTGGTATCTGCCGAGCCGTCGAGAGCGGAGAGGTCGAGGGTAATCTTGGGCTGCTTCTTGCGAGCCAGCTGAGCGCCCTTGCCGTCGAGCAAGCCGGTGCGCGCAAAGTAGTACTGCAGATGCGCAATGCTTCCGAGGCTCATGACGCTCTCGCGGGATCGAGCGCTGGCGGCGAAATCGGTGGCTTGCGGTCTCATGTAGCCGCGTCGACGCGTTTTGGAGTCGGCTGAGCGCGTGGAGCGTCGGGAAACGTGGGAAGCATCGGATCGGCGAGAGTGGTAGGAACCGGATGAATGACGAGAGGTGTTGAGGCCGCTGCCAAGAGATTCCCGTGAGCTGTCCTCGGTAATGGAGCCATGGGAGAAGGACGAGGCAGTTGAGACGCAGCGGGAGAGTTCGGGGCAGGCACCGAGGGCGAGGGTTGGCGAGAGATCCGGTGAAGGCGGGTGGTTTTGGGTGGCCGCCATGGCGAGAATAGCACGTTGGTTGGAAGATCCTGCTAAATGGCACGTTGCAGAAAGAGAAGCTGAGGCTTGTGAGCCAGCGGACAGCTATGAGGAAGTGCCAGGTCCAGGTAGCCGCGGCGATTAATGAGGGTATGGAAGCGATGGCTAGATAGCTCAGCGTGTCGTCGTCAAGTACAGAGTGGCGCTGCCAGGGCCAAGCGGCCTTGATGTTGGAAGCAGGGACAAAACCGGAGTCGAGAGAGGATATCCTCTACAAGGCAACAAGGGGTTTTGTGTTGATGGCAAGGTGGTAAGGCGGCAAGTCTGTGGTCGCCAGCTGGGGGATCCAGGAGGTGCTTGAATCTGAGAGTAACGGATGTGGCGGGTGAAGGTGGCCTGCCAAGTTACGTAGGTAGTAGGTAGGTAGGTAGGTAGTAGGTACCTTGGTAGGCTAGTTGGTAGAGGTACCTAGGTAGGTAGTAGGTAGGGAAGCGGGAAGAGGCGTGTTTGCCTGTTGATTAGAAAAGGAAAAGGATCATCTGGAAATGTGTAGAGAGCGAAACACGGGTACGCAAGCG
Organism: Cordyceps cicadae; assembly: GCA_002968875.1. Classification (NCBI taxonomy): domain Eukaryota; kingdom Fungi; phylum Ascomycota; class Sordariomycetes; order Hypocreales; family Cordycipitaceae; genus Cordyceps; species Cordyceps cicadae. Next base: position 31,231 of record MWMN01000145.1, on the reverse strand, counting down.
GGTTGGCTCAACAGAGCAGATGGCAGATGGGACGAGCAAGTGTTTGGGCTCGACCTGTGCTGAGGAACGGACAGGGCGAGAAACAACGGACAACGGGAGGGAGAGGCTCCGAGGCAACGCAACGGTGGTCCAGATGGAGGGATGGAGGTTTTGGAGGGAGGGATGGATGCATGGATGGATCTGGGTTGGTGGATCGTGAAATGAACAAGGAAATAGCGGAGTAGCCCGCTGTTGGCGCCATGGGATGGGATGGGGCGTCCCCTACCTGCTAACTACCTTACCATTTTAGCTGCTGAAATACAGGCCAAATGCAAATACAGACCAAATACGGAGTATACGGTGCAGAAACACAGATTAAATGCCGTGGCTAGCACAGCAGCTGGCACGCTCCACATCCACTGTTGGTGGACCGTGACTGCTGCAACCACTGCAATCACTGCAACCACTGCAACTGCTGCAGCTGCTGCAACTGCTGCAACCACTGCAACCACTGTAACCACTGCAACCACTGTAACCACTGTAACCACTGTAACCACTGTAACCACTGTAACCACTGTAACCACTGTAACCACTGTAACCACTGTAATCACTGTAACCACTGTAATCACTGGGCAGCCAAGTACTTGGGCCTGACCCTACACTGGAGGAAAAGGAACAGGACTACCTGTTCGATGGATAACTGTAATCAATCAACTTGTGTCCCTTTGTACAGACAGGCACATACATATCCGTACAATAGAAAAGAATACCAGTATAACTTAGGTTGTAGAAAACAATACCGCTGGGAGGTAGAAACACTGCCCTTATTATGTTTGGCTAGGCTGTTTTTTTTTTTGTTTGCATTTTCCCAGTCCAGCACCTGCTTGTCACTCAACCTTCATCATCAAGTACCTATAATAGCGACATCTTGCCCAGTCCAGTGGTAAAAAAGAAATGTGTCCGGAATTTCCCAAGAGGATGGCATCTGCATTTATGCCTCATTACAAGGCTTGTGCACCACCGAGTCCCAGAGCCTACCTATCAAAAGTCTGTGCCTGAATTTGCAGCACCCACCAAGTGGAGAGCAGCCGCGGGGAGCGCCGCGCACAGAGATTGGGCGAATCAGCCGTAAAACATCAGCTCTTCCCACTGGTTGTTTGTATTCCTACCTGGCTATTATTAGCACTGCCGATAATTGTTCAAGTTAAGGTTGCCACTTTGTTGAATTGAACAAGCCCGTGACTCGAACAAGCGATACAGATTATTAAAGAACTAGAAAACAATATTCGTCAGGCCTAGCGCAGGCGGCGGGCTCAGGGTGCCAACTGGTCCCTAATGTTACTTGTTGCCACAGATGGTACCTACACTACCTACTAACCTCCTACCTACCTACCTACCTACATACATACATATCTATGTATATAGGTATGTATGTATTGTAGGTACTCACCTACACAGTGCAGTCCCCCCCCAAAACTCCATACCTACCTAGCTCACCCCCATGCTTGACAATTCTAACCTGACTCATTTCCACGGCAACCTAGAGCACATTCGCGTTGCTGTCCCCAGAAAGGCCCTTTCCCCGCCAGCCGTTTGGAATGAAGAATTGCCGTCCCGACTGTTCGTTGATCACGTGTCATGCGCACAACACGAGCATTCATTTACCTAGTACTGTCTGACTATATATTAACTAGTAAATTCATTTACCACCTGACAGTGAGATGTGCGCGTTGCTCCTCTTAGTTTTAGCGAGCCACAACCAACCTGCAAGCAATAACTTCATACATTATTATCAGCCTCCACATGCATCACGCATCACAAATCATGCGTCACGCATCACAGATCGCACATCGACCAATTGTCCTCTTGCCTCCACAAACCCTTCAAGTACAATGAATACACCAAATTGGCCGACCTCTGGTCATTTCGTTCCCATTACCTGTCAGCAATAAGCACAACGCCCCACGCAAGAGACATGGCCCCATCACCAGTCTGGCCATCCCGTTTATCTCACTTGCTTTGATAATCAGCCGCCTTCGTATAACCCTTCCGGGACGGTTGTTATATAGGCTCTCTGGTTCCTGGTGGGATACGTGCAGTGGGTTACAGGGGTTACAGTGACGGGCGTCATTCATACTGGGAGTCTTGGGGCAATTTCTGGCTGAGGGAAAGCATGAATTTGAGTCAAATGCACCTATACTACTCCAGCCCGTCCTAGGCGCACTGGGGACGATTCCCAGACCAGCTTTCGGCGCAGCTTATCAACGCAACCTGAGCCCGGGGCGCACAGCTCAACTCATCCCACATCTCCAAAAGCCCCCGGTTGCTTCCTTTTCCGTTTCGATACTCAATTCCGATATCTCCTCCAGACGTGGTGCATGGTTTTGATTTGCCCCGGGGTAAACTCCGTCATACAGGCGCTTTTTGCACATTAGAGATTGATCCTTGACTATCATGAGTAGGGTTCAACTTACTCGTCAGAATATCCCATGTAGTTGTGGATTGGGTCCTTGCCTGGTTGATTCGGGCAGGTGTCCTGGTTCTCGTCGCAGCCAAAGGTCTTCATCGCCTGGGCGGGCGTGTCGGATATGTGATCGCCTTCGCCGGTGCAGCCGCCTTCAAAGGTGTGATAGAGTCCTAGCCAGTGACCGACCTCGTGAACGGCCGTTTTCCCCTCGAATATGCTATTGAGGTGACCGGGAAGCGACGAGTACTTGACGAAGCAGCCATCCCAAGACTTGGGGTACTTGTTGTTGACGAAGATTCCGTCAAACTCGATGCAGGCACCAATGCCTAGGTCTTTGTCCGCCAGGTACGGGACGAAGATGTTGAGAGTTTTGGCGTCATTACCGACCCGGTACGTTCTGATCAGCTCGGCAAGATCCCCGGAATCCTTTAGGGTGGAAAGGCGGGAGTCCGCAATGAACCGGGGCCCATTTCTGCTGAATGAAATGCTGGCCGAGTCAAATGCTTCATCGAGTGCTTCAAGCTGCCTCCGGGTAAGGATCCGAAGCTGTAACCGAATAAGTACATATTTTTTTAAGAATATTCAGCTCAACATACGAGTCTTTTGGCTTTTTCAGGGGGGTCGTCTGGTCCAACAAAGTGAATGTAGGTCTCGATGGTAAAGGGTTGAAGCTGGACCGCTTGTCGGCTTTCAATCGAGTTCTCCCAACGGGAAACAGCAGGGCCCGTTGAGTTCGTACCGCAGCGTTCGACACCCTCATCAGCCTGATCACCTTGAGCCAGTGCGCCGAGCACCAACGCCAAGGTAGCAAAGAAGGATGAGCGCATGTTGGCAAGCAAAGTAGTCAAGCGACGTTCTCAACACAAACGAGAAGGAGCTAAAGTAGAAGCTCGGGTTTAGAGAGACGATGAGAAGAATCTGTACAAACTCCTTCTCAAAGTCTGGATGCGAAGGGCATATTATATAGGAAATCTGAAATGTGCGTATGCGTCGGGTTTCCCAGCTCATTTCATCATAATGTTGGGCCGACTTGGGCGTGGGCAAGTGCGGAAGAACCGACAGACAGTGTCATCCCACATTATGAGGGTCTGTATATTATTCGAAATTTCTTGTTCAATGTGAAACCTTGTGAGATTCCTCTTCATCGCCTCCTAGCTTCGGCCCTTATCCATTAACTGGTGACTCGAATTTACTAACTCGAAGTTGATTATGATAACAGAACACGAAAAGTAGTCTCTACTGCAACGGGGTCAGTATAGCACCTGTCCACATTGCTCTTAATATCAAGTCACTCGAGTCAAACGCACTGTATGAGACCATCGTTTTTGCTTATTCATGCCATTTCGCCACCATTAGCTTATTATCGCGGACTGTACATCGTGCCTGGATGCCCGGATATGACTAGCTGCCACCTTGGGATACTTGGGATAGCCGACTAGGTAGAAGGTATTGTATATCAGCATGCTTCTACGATTTATGACTTACTCGAGTAGTAATTATTGATTCACCGATTAAGATCCGCAAAGCTAGTCTTGTTATCCCATCAGCTCGATTCAGTAGAATCAAAAATTTGGACTGGCTAGGTGGGCTGGGCTCATGGATACAGGACATAGAGGTCCATACAGATGAAGAGAAGCGACAGGAAAGGAGTTGTATCCATCTGATGATTCTCGCTAGGGACAGCCCATCGGGAAATTCCATATACGTACCGCTACCCCTCGACGGGCTGCCGATCGTCCTCCTTGTCATACCTCGTCATACCTTGTCATACCCGTAGTTTACATGGTGTGACCAGTTGCTAGTTCTCCAGACGAGGACACAACGGGCAGATAGCCCCTATAAGCCTAAAAATTTCGTTATGATGGTGGGTCTCGGAATCAATCCATGTGATCAAAAAGCATTCCGCTCAGTGCTTTGGGCCAATAAAGACCAATACCAGATGAAGCGCAGCGTGAAGTTCGCGGACCCGTTATTAGGACCATGGTGGATTGACCCGACCATACCTAGTGGGGGCTCGACCGAGGTTTTACTGTACTGATAGAGACGGTGTCACGCAAAAATCGTGGCCGACCAGTTGCTTGTGGCCGACCTATACCCTCTTATGAAGTGCTCATTATGTACTCCGTACTGCTTGGCAGACGGTTTCTAGAATGCGGGTGGGTTTTGTAAAAGTTGTCGCATTATTTGTGGTTAAGGTGGCTTAGACAGTGATGTCGGTAGCCCCATAGAAAATTGCACGGCGCCTTTTACAGAAGGGCTCTGAGCGCTGCTGGCGCTGCTGCTGGCGCTGTTAACAGCAGAGCCTCTACAGTCACTAGAGCCGCCGCTGACAATGGACCTTGGCATCTGCTGGGTGGTGATGACCTCTATAAGTGATTGTGATGGCGATGGCGATAAGGATGACTACTGAACCGCCGTACGTACCTTATTATTTATTAGCAGTTTACATAAATTACTGTTACTAACTAGTTATAGGGCGCTAGTATCGCCCTGTTGTGCCCTGTTGTGGATCCTAGCCACAAAGAATCCACAACTTTTACAACATCCACCCGCATTCTCAACCCGTTTCCCTTAATACGAGCTTGCACCTATTTACTAGGCAGTTACTACCTAGTTGAAACCGGAAAGGATCGCTTCTTAATCGTTTGATAACCAATTAGGACTAATTAGGGTGGTTAGGGTTAGGTGTTTGAGGACGGGAGAAGGGTTAGTATTATGTACTGTAGTACTTTCGGTCGGCCGGGTAAACGTCGGCCGAGCCGGGTATGCACATAGCCACGGCACGTACCTGCATAATGTGCGAGGCCGCTTGCAGCCAAAAACGAATCTTTAAAAACACTTTCGCATTCTAAACCGACCTAAAATGAACCCTAACAAAGCGACTTGAGTAATGCCGAGTTTGATGCAACTTGGACACGGCTGCTTGCGTCATGGGCATCACTGCGCATATACCCTCAGGTGGGTGACGACTAGTTTCTTTCCAGATCTTGTTAGCCAGAAGGCGCGTAGCTAGGCGCAATGTTTACATGATTCATTCATTTCCGTGAGCTTTAATCGTAACTCAAACAAGATCTGAATCCACGCCAGGGTACTGCAATATGTAATGCGCCTGCGCTACCGATGCGAGATTCCGACGAGAACGTAACTCAAACAAGATCCGAATCCACGTAAAGGTACTGCAACATGTAATGCGCCTGCGCTACAGATGCGAGAAAATCGACGAGAAAAAGCTGCCCCCTAATAAAGAGGCAACGGCAGCAGATGTGATGATGGCGTGCTATGCACATGCTTGGAAAGCAAGACTTGATGTGATGTCTTGCCGCACCTGGCAACCCTTGTCGCCGGACTTGAGAATTATTACATCCGCATTTCTACTCTGTATATGACAGAGAGATGTGCGTGTTGGCGCACTGCTCATCCGGCGCCGAAGTGGACAACTCTCGAATAACTTGGCATCTCTGGGCTCGTCCATGCCCAACGAGGTTCCGTCGTCACGGCGGCGGCGGCGGTTGAGTCAAATGGTGGCGCTCGAGATGCAAAAACCTTGCAACACTGCAGCTGCTGAGACGCTGTCGGTAGTGCGACGCGCTGTTGGGAGGAGGTTCCGAGCCGCCCCTGGATGGGCCCCTCGAGCGGGAGAGCATGCCAATTGCGGGTGGAAGCGGGAGCGGGGAGCTGCGGGAGGCGAGGCGTCGTGGACGGGTTGGAAAGGCGGCCAATACGATGTGATGAGGAGAGCCGAGAAGCGTGGGAGAGATGCATGGAGTCGAGAACGAGTAGGCGACGGCGCAAGAATTCAGGCCTATCGAGTGGCTTTTGGCATCAATCATTTCATCACAAGTCAGGCCATGCCTTGATGGCCGATTGACTGCACCGAGGATGCCCCAGGGCGCAAACTAGGGGAGAACTTGAGTGGTGTAATTTAATGAATCACACGCGCGGGTTGGACGGATGGGGGCGGCGGCGAGATTGTTTTATTACGCACATGAGCCGGCGTTGGAAAACACGATACCCCTTATTCTGAATTCACAAATGAGAAGCTTACTAGTGGAGCGCCCGGGGCCGATCCGGAGCTCGTATTGGACATCTTTTCTTATTTACAATTATTACCTCCTGTTGAAACTTTTTTTTAAACACGGGATACCCTGTTTGCGAGGAGAAGCGAGCAATCATCATCATCATCGCCATCGACTGCTAGCTGCCACCTGCCACCTGCCACCTGCCACCGACCAGCTTCCCCTGGCTCCCCTGTTCGTTTCTTTTCTTCTCTTTTCTTGAACATTGACTCCAAAGGCTTCTGTCAAGTCTATTTTGCCTTTTCTTTCATTATCCAACTTCCACATTCCTTCTCTCCTTTTTCTTCCTCCTTCCACCCTCTCCAGTTCTTGTTCCTCTCCCACCCCGCGTCAAACGTACACAGCCGGATCGAGACGGCAAACGACTCGCGGCCGCCCACCCCTATTCGGCAGACAGCAAACGGCGATAGAACCACTGTTAATGTCCAGGAAGACGACGAACAGGATCCAAGGCATACACGTGACGACACCAAGAAAACGCAAACGAGCGGCGAAATCCCAGCGGCCAAACACATCGCGATTGACTGGCGCGCAACGGAAGATCGGGCAGCCACACGTTGGAGATCTCCATCAAGCTGCAGCATTGTGCATGAGGTGGTTGCGGGTGACGGACAAGTCGTCGGCACCAGCAGGCAAGCCAGGCCAGTTCCAGCCATCCGACAGAGAGCTCCAAGGAGCAGCAAACAGCGCCGACAGGGGTAGCTCGGCGGGAAGACCCACCCACTCACTGCACAACGAGCACTGCACTGCTAGATTTAGCGAGCTCTCCCAGGTACTGGACTTTGTACTGATACTTGCGACCTTGCCCTCTGTGCGACAGACACTCGGGTACTGACACCACAGACCGAAGAGCCAGCGGCGCCACGGTGTCGCCCAGCTTTTTGCAGTGTACCTACAGCGACAAACTGAAGCCGCCACCTCACCCCTAACAGGTCCGCATTGCATGACAACCTGAACGCGACCGCCGAAAGGTGCCCAAGCCAGCTGGCCTGTTGTTCACTTCCGAGCACAAAGTGAATGCGTCTCAACTTGACCCTTTTCAACTTTAATTCCTTTACTCGAGACGGAGGAAAAAGAGTTGCTCTACCAAAACCCCACCTCATTTCGCTGCTACCCTGCCACGACGACCATTCATTGCCTACATAATCACACCCAGGTACCCTGATTACTTCCAAGACCGGCCTGAAATTGCCACCACTACTTGCAGCACTCGGCCCCCATGACAGCCCTGGACCGGACGCCTGTTGGGCCTGGCTCGCCCACCAGGGACACCACCTCCTCTGCGACCAAGATCACCACAACGACAACAACGCCCCAGCTCACGCTCCCTCCAAGGGTACACACCGTTCCCAAGCCTCTTCCCTCGGGCCAGTCGCCCCCTCATCCTCATCCTCACCCTCATCCTCATTCTCGCCCTCATTCTCGTCCTCACATTCGCATCCAGCGCCCTCACTCTCACATCGACCTGCGGGGCCACTATGAAATCGACGCTCACGATCTAGGCTCCAGCACCCTTGGCTTCGCAGACATCTACACCACCGACCTGCCTGCTCTGCCCTGCTCGCCCTCCCTCTCGACTAGCTGGTGGTCCGGCTCGTCCATCTCCATCGGCGACGACTCCACATCCGCGTCGACCCTCACCAGAGAACAATCTGTCTCCACCACGAGCAGCCCAATCCAGCCAGCCACGTCCACCGCCTGGAGCCGCTCTAGCAGCAGAACCCGCGACGACGCCCTCGACTACCACGACAACACGCCAACGCCAACTCAAACGCCAATCCCAGCCGCCGCCAGTGCTGACCCTCCTTGTAGTCCTATCGATTCCGTCAGTCCTGCAATCGAGACAAGCGCTGCCGTGCGTCAGCCTGCTGTTGCGCCGACGACCGCCCCAACTGCACCAGAGAGCATCACCTCGACCACTTCCGCCTCCCACAGACCAGGTTCTTCCACTCGCCCGCTTTCTGCCGCGCTCTCTACCGCCTCCTCAACCACACCCTCGACCACACCCTCGTTCCGGAAACCAGCCCCCGGTCTAGCTGCCCGTCTCAAGGCTTTGGGCTTCGGCTCCTCCAAAAAGACCTCTCCCAACCCCACACCGCCCACCGAGCTCGTCGGCCGCCTCGACGAGCAACAGCTACGCCAGCTCGACGAGAAACACATCGCCGGCTCCATCAGCTCCGTCATCTCCAGGAGAGGCCGCCCCTGGAGAGGCGCCGGCGCCTCTTCTACCCTCAAGGTGTCTGTCAGCCAGCCCAACCTGCGTCCTGCCTCTGCCATATCGGACCAATCTCCCCGGCTACCTGAAATCGAACCTCCAGATCCGATCGAGATGGATACCCAAAAATACCGCCTGCCCGATCACACCAATGGCAATGGTACCAAGGTCACCCTCGAGACTCGTCGCGAGCACCTCGAACGACAGCCTCCAACTCCGTCTTCCGACTTGCAAGCGACTCCCCCACCGCCTCCCCCAAAAGATACACCACCACCACCCGTGACACCTCCGCCCGCCACCGACTATGTTCCTGGCCTGGGTTCATATTTTACGCCTGGTCGTAACCGTCCAGGATCCATATACACCCTCTCCCGAGCTTCGTTCGCCAACCAGCTCGCCCAGCTCACCTCGTTGCAGCTACCCGACGCCAACTCACTCTCGAGCAAAGTATCTGCGATACCCACTGCCGCCGCAGCCACCAATGCCCTCATCAATGCCGCCGAGCAGATTCGCAGCTGGATTTCCAAGGCACAAGAGGTCATTGGTGGCCTTGATAGTGAAGACGACGTTGAGTGGGCGGCCGCGGGCGGTCGCGAAGGACTCGGCGACGTCGAGAGCGCTATTGTTCGCTTTGAGGAACTCATCAACGCGTATGTCTCGGCGATTGAGGAACTCCAGCAACGCGACGACGCATCCCAGGTTCCCAAGCAAGACACGAATCAAGCTGTATCTCAAATGGAAATTATTCTCGACGAATGGTCCAAGATCAAGTCCACTCTTCACAGCGTCCGTGGCCAGGTCGAGATTGCCATGGAATGGGAGGAGCTCTGGAGTAATGTGCTCGGTGATATTCAGAGTGAAATGGATGAGCTCAGCCGTCTTGTTTTTGAGATGGAGGAGCGCCGCCATATATCCATAATGGCTGGTGCTGGTGGCGACAACGTTGACATTGGTGACCTCGCAACCATTGTTGAAGATGGGCCGGTCACAATACCACACGTCAAATCCCCGGGGCGTATGCCGCTATCCACAGGTCCCTTGAGCCCCGGCTCACCAAGTACTGTCAATGCCGCCAGCCCCGGCTTATCACAAGACGATTCTAGTCTACTAGCCCTCTTCGCACGCATGCAACCCCTGCGGGCCTCGCTCGACTTCCTACCCATGCGACTGTCTGTCTTCGAGACAAGAGCGGAGAATATCTTTCCTACTGCCTGCGAGGAACTAACCATGAGAAGAACCGGTCTGGACAACAGCTATCGCAAGCTGGAGAAGGACGCCGAGTCGTTGCGCAAGGAACTCGGCGAGGACAGATGGGTTATTGTCTTTCGTGGTGCCGGCCGTCAGGCTCAAAAGATGCAACAGTCCGTTGAGCGGTCTCTCCATAAGCTTCGTGAGGGCGTCGATGCAAGACTGTATCTCACCAACCCGCCAGCCATGACGAAGAAGATTGAGAGCTACGAAGCCAAAAAGGTGCACTACGGTCCCGCTATTGAGCGCGTTCTCTCTATTATCGATCGCGGGGTCAAAGACCGCCTGACTGTCAATGGTGAAATCTTGCGTCTGCATCACGACTTGCAGACTCGTTGGTCCCATCTGAAGCAAAGCATGCAGGAGACGGGTGGCATAGTGGAAGCGATTCTAGCCGACAATAGAAGCAAGCAGCTTCGCGACTCCGTCTCCAGCCTCTTGTCCAACGATCGATCCACTGTTGGCAGTGGCCATGAGACACCTGGAAGCTCCCCGCCTTCGTCTGTCATCATGACCAGTCTGGGCTTTGAAGCCCACACTCCGACTGCCAGTCAGTCCAAGGCTCGCTCCCCAAATACTCTCCCGTCGTTCGGCCGCAGGTATTCTTCACTCCCAGAGCCCGCCGCCGCATTCTCCAAACGACAGGTTGCCAGGTTATCCACCATCCCGAGCTCTTCCGCCGGAACTCCCATTCAAGGTAGCACGATTCCTCGACCTGCGTCTACTCTGGACAATCGCCCACGATGGAACACGTCGACGAAGACAGGCGACCTGGACGCTGGATACCGGTATACGAACCCACACACGCTCTCAACTCCAAACCGACGCGTCTCCTCAACGGCCTCGCCAGGCAGCACCGGCTCAAAGCTGCCCACCATGCGAAGCATTTTCCACCGCTCCGTCTCGGAATCGCCGCAGGTGGAACGATCGCCTTCCAGAACTAGCAACTCCCGACTGGGCTTCCGCGATCGCCTCGCCTCGCCGGGGCCGTACTCCCAGCACACGCTGGCCAAGAAGTCTAACACCGCCAGCGCCGCCCCAGGCCCTCGCCGCACGTCCCTTCAACCGTCCCGTGCCGGTCACGCCGCTGCTGAAGAGGACGTTGGCCGTCCATCGAGCTCGCTGGCCTCGCACCGCGAGAGTCTGCTGCCTCGGATGCCCGGGCGATCCAGCCCAATGTCCCGTCGGAAGGACTCGCTAGAGCCGAGAGACGCGAAGCCTCGCTGGCGATTCTAAGACGAGGTCAGGGAGGAATGAAGCTGCTGAATTTTTTTTTCTTTTTGCTGGAAGTGCTTCTGCCTCAACCGGCCCCTTAGTCACACTTCTGTTCGCTTTTCGTGGTCTCCTTTTTGAATGCAAGCATCATACGTATCAAAGCAGGGTCGGTCTATTGTTTAAAGTAAAAAGGAGGAAGGAAAGAGGATTTTTTTCTTGATCCGGTTTTTTTTGGGGGGTTCTTTTCTTTCTTCTTTTTCATAATTATTTATCATAGATGCACAGACACACGCTCTCACACCACAACTGGCAAATGATATCCTAGCGACGGAGTTTTTTTTTTCTTTTTTCTTTTTTTTTTTTTTCAGGGAAAACTAAAATTCGGCTTTCTACGTTGGCTTTTCTTTATGTTGCTCGCTCACGCAAGGAGAACTTGGACCTCTTTTTTTCCCCCTCTTTCTTGCTTTCCCTTGAAACCCCTTCCCTTTAATAAAGTTCCTTTTCTATCCTCTCCCGTCCCTGCTCTCGGTATCTCGCTATTAGTGAGGCTTGTTCGTGTAAAAAGCCTTGGAGAGCTTGGAGCAGCCAAGAGCTGTGCAAACGCGTCACAATTGCGATGACGGCTCTCTCTATGAACTGGTTACATGTAGCCTTTGTTTTTCCTCTCCTTCGTGTTGTGTCATGCAGTTCAAGAGCTACAAATAGAATTTCATTCTCCAGCCACATCAGGTCTCGTTGCGGCAACAAACAAATGGTCATACATCCCCGTTCTATTTTTCTAGATGCAAACAAGTATGTTAGGTCGGGTTAATGATGGCTTCTGGTAGAAGCATGAGGAAGCAGACAGCCACCGAGAAAACAAAAAGTCCAGAAAACTCCAAATTGCCATGAATCGTTGTAAATCGTCCCCCAATCCACTGCTCAGCCCCTCATGTACACAGCGCCCTCCCGCATTATGGACTTTTTATCGTCTATGTTTATAAAGGCATCAAGCCGATACCCCCACCAGCATTCCTCGCTATCTTGCCGTCCTTCTTGGCTCCGGACGATCGCGAGGAGCCTCCCCCTCCGAAGCCGGAGCCGGACGCGGAGGAGCCACCGCTGGCTTTGCGACCGCCGTAGCTGCCGCCACCGCTGGCATTGCGCTTCCTCACTCCACTGTTGCCTTTGCGTTTGAAATACTTGCGACCGGTGCTGCTTCCACCTCCGCCTCCTCTACCGTATGACCGGGTTTGGGATTGGCTCTGCGGCGCCGGGCCGTCCCTCTGGCCTGTCTGGCTTGCTTCCTCGAGGCGGGCGTGGAAAGCAGCTACTTCGGGCGGAACAGAACGCTGCGGCGGTGCAAAAAAGTGAGAGGTCTTGCCGGTGTTAGGCTCTGCTGCATTATCGTCGTCTTCAAACTCAATGTCGGAGCTGATGAGATCTACAATATCCTCGCCGCCCTGTGGGCCCTCGCCCATCAATTCCATATATCCTTCATGATATCGATGGAGAATCGGAAGTAGCTTCGGGCCGTGCTCTCTGACTTTATCGCCATCAATGCCGGGAATGCGGCCCATGCGCTCAATGCTGGTAGTCCAATTGATAGCCATCTCCTGGAAGTCCTTTTCGCTGAAGAGCGGTCGTCGAAGTTCCTTCTTGTTGCGGATATGTTCTTCGACTCTTCGTGCCTCCTGCACAAAGCCATTGACAATGTCCTGATGAATATCGGAAAGATCCTCCAGACGCGTCTTGGAGTGAATGGGGGGTCCAAACGGCTTTACTGGCTTGGCCTTTACAGCAGGCTGCTTTTGCTTTTGCTTGCTGCTCGGCTTAGCCGGCCGGTGGCTGGGTAATTCTGCAAAGGCGCCGTCCTCTTGGTCGTCGTCGTCGTCGTCGTCGTCGTCTTCCTCATCGTCATCCCCGTCCGAAATGACGAAGCCATCATTGGCATATCCGTGCGAGGTTGCTGGGTAGCCTTCGTCGTCGTTATCGGCGACGCGGGCGCGGGCGACGCGACGCTTACCCACCGGCGAAGATACATACGTCGACTGCAAGTTGAGTGTTTCTTGAGCCGTGCTCTTCTTAGTCTTCTTAGTAGAAGCTTTTTTCCCGCGCGGCTCCTCCACCTGTACTGTCAGCATCAGCTTCCGCTGACCATTGAGGAACTGATTTGCATGAGGCCCTATGGCCAAATACTGGATCGCGACACCGTATCTGCCAACTTTGTTGTTTTCGATAAAGGCCTTTTCTGCCAAGAGTTTGTCGATGACGCGAACGATTTGGTGCTTCATAAGCTCCCGACAGTCGCCCCGGAATTCCTCGGAGAGGTGTTCTTCATGTGCTGGGTATTGTTTTCCGCGTAGAATGTCCGCGCACTGAGCGGCGGTCAATTTTTCCTGGAGCTGAACCACGCGGATGGCCGATCTGGCGCACTCTGAGAAATCCTTCTGCTCAAACACTCTTGCTGATTGGCAATTGTCGCATTGTTTGTGGCATTGTGCCGACGAAAAGTCTTCTCCAAAATAACGCAATACTTCGGTCCGGCGACAGTCTGATTCATTGTCGCAGAATGCAGTGACTCTATTGAGCATTGCCAGTTGTCTCTCTTTTTGCACCTGGTTGCCCTCACCGTCGTCGATCATCTTCTTGAGAACCACTATGTCTCTTCTGCCGTAAAGAAGAATGCAATCCGACGGTTTGCCGTCTCTCCCAGCTCGGCCCGTTTCTTGGTAGTACCCCTCCAAGCTTTTTGGTAAGCCGTGGTGAATGACAAATCGTACATCCGGCTTGTCGATGCCCATTCCGAAAGCAATAGTAGCGACAACTACTTTGACAGTTCCTTGCTGCCAGTCGGTCTGCACCTTGACCTTCTCCGGCGCTGTCATGCCCGCATGGTAGTGTTGAGCAGAAATGCCTTTCTCTCTGAGTTTCTCGGCAACGCTTTCGGTCCCCTTTCGAGAGAGCGCGTAGACGATGCCGGTGATACCAGAATATTGGGAGTGAATCAGACTGGCGATGGTCGCGATCGAGGAGACGGCGTTTCCCTTTGGCCGAACTTCATAGTAGAGATTGGGTCTGTTAAAGCTTTGAGAGAAGACTTTGCAAGTCTTCATGCCGAGAACATGCCTTATGTCGACGATGACGTTTTGCGTGGCTGTAGCTGTGAGGGCCATGATCGGAACGTTGGGAAACTTCTTCCTTGCCTGGCCAAGGGCTTTGTAGTCTGGGCGGAAATCGTGACCCCATTGACTAACGCAGTGTGCCTCGTCAATCACCAATCTGGCAAACTTGCCATTTTGATACAGTTTTTGGAGCGCAGCGTTGAAGGCCATGTTCTTGCAGATCATCTCTGGCGTGATGTACACCAGCTCAATGAAGTGCTCTGGACTGCGTTGCCCAAATGCACTCATAATTTCCCTCTTATATTCAGCAGTACATTCGCCGTTAAATGCGACGGCTTGGACGCCCAGCGCCTTCATGTGGTACACTTGATCTTGCATAAGACTCAGCAGCGGAGAAATGACAACCGTGACACCGCGTGTCTTGCCTGTCCTGATGACCGCGGGAAGCTGGTAGCAGAGTGACTTGCCGCCGCCAGTGGGCATCAGCACAAATGCATCTTGGCCTGACAGCGTTGCGTTGATCGCTTCCAGCTGATTCTGCCTGAATCCCTTCATGCGAAAACGATCTTTCAATGTCTTTTGTACCTCAGCTGACCAAGGGAACTTCATGAGATGTGGCGGTATAGACAATTCTGGCTGTGAAGAGGGTAGTGGTTTTCGCGACAACGATCGAGATCTTGACGCGGGTGCAACGTTTCCAGATGTTTCAGAGAAAACCGTGCGGCTTTTTTGGGGCTGGTCCTTGGCAGATTTCTGGCTTTCGTAGTCTTGCGCAAAGGCGAGCATATCTTCGTCGTCGCTGAATTCGCTAAACTCGTCTCGATCACGTTGAGGCATTCCGTAAGTCGCGCCTTTCGAGGCTTTAAGGGTAGAGCGGGGAGGAGGTGGGAGCATTATGTCTTCCTCGAACTCAGACATCAGCTCGTCCGCAAACGAATCAACCTCTTCCGCCATTGCTGGACGTCGTTTGTTGGCACCATGATGCAGATTAGCAGATACCCTGGGGAAGGGAGCATCAAACCTCTGCGGTGTGCTCGCCCCTACTGCAGTCGTGTGATTACCGTTAGTAGGGAAGTGATGTAAGAAGCTGGAGCCGGGAGTTCCTCCGAATTGCGTTTCGTGGACAACTTGTGTTCCATGAACCATTTCAGATCGAGGGTCCAAGCTGGGCTGTGACATATTGACCGATACACCTGCTATATGTTGAGTTCCCAGTACCACTTTCTGAGATTGAGAAGCTTCTTGCGCGGGAGTTGCCAAGTCGAGGCAGTCCGCTTCCTCAACGCCGGCCGCAGCCAGCTCTTGTAGTAGATCTTTCTCCTTCTGTTCCACTGCGTCCGTAATTTCATCAAGTCTTGCTTCGTCCTCATCAGTTTCTATCCCTTCAGCGTATGCTTTGGCGACATGGCCGGCAACGGTCTCACGCTTCTCGCACATTTCGACGTAGGAGCGAAAGGAGACAACAACGGCGTCGAGTGACCTTTTCTGCTGCAACAGGTGCTCTTTTTCTGCCTTGATCTCGTCACGTTTCTCCTTTGTACATCGCGCACTTATCGCCTGTCTAAATTCGCGTGCGTTTTGCTGAATAAGAACATCGACTTGCTGCAGCTTCTTGTCCAGAAGACCCGGGTTCTGTGACAAATAGGACAATATCCGTGGCGCCTGGCTGGATTGTGTTTCGGTCGGTGGAGGCAACATAATTATGCTATCCGTCGATACATCGAATGATGCCGTCGTTTCAAGTCGTGGCTGAGGTAAATCTGCAACTATTTGGCTGGCTTGAGATTGAATAGCTCTTAATTTTCGGCTTTCCTGGGATGTGTTTGCGAGTTTGAAAGAAGGCGGTGTCAAAAACTCGTCATCTGAGTCCGGAATGAACTGCTCAGCCGGTTCAACGGGCAAAATCTTGTCGTCGGCGGCTGGTATCGGAGCCGAGTCATTTGCTGGAGAATTGATGTGTGCGTAATTATGTGTGTTGTTGCGCTGCTGGGAAGTTTCGGTTGCTCCATGCTGAAGTTGTGAACCGCTGGGCTGAGGCCGTTTCGCAGCAACAGCTCGACTTGGGGACGAAAAGTCGGGAGGACTGCTGATCGAACCTATTTTGGTCTTCCGTGCGGATAATGCTGTCGTTTCCGCATCGCGCGTTTGGCGGCGTTTTGTGCTGGTCGAGCCGTGTTTTCGGGAAGAAGGCTTGATAGCCGGTGTCGACATCGGGGGCTCGGTGCCGAGCATTTGATACACATCTGCAAAGTGATCCTCAAACTCGGCCTCAGCTCCGGTAATATCAGTGCTCTTCCTCTTCTTGCCGCTTCTCTGCTGTGAGGATGTTGTGCTCATGTCGCTGGACGACGGCAGCGGCACCTCTTTTACAAACTCCAATGACGCGACCGAGTGTACAGAGTCCGTCGTTAGATCCATACATTCAAGGTCTTCGACATCTAGATCCGTGACATCTAGCTTACTTCTCGGGGTTTGTTGCTGAGAAGCGGCTTTCGGCTTTCTAGAGGAATATTTGGCTTGGTCTTTGCGCGAGCTTGAGGGCGGCTCCCTTCTGGTGGAGCTGGAGTCGACATCATGAATTGTAGACGCGGAAGACTTTGGTGTGGTATTTGCGGATTGCTGAAGCACTAGCGACGGCCTCTTGTGTTTTTTTGTCGAAGTTAGGCGGCCCATGTCGTCTTGGGACAGCTGGGTGTGGCCGTGAGCTGATGTTTCCAATCCGGCCCTCTCCCCTGGGCCATTGGCCGCGAGGCTGGACAAATTGTGTGACTCCTCTGTTGCCTGTAGCTCCCCCTGCCGTCTCAGATTATGGTACTTCGGGCTGGGAGGCAGGATTGAGTCGGGCACGTCCGAAGCGCCGAGGTACAGCGCAGGTGCGTAGGGAAAGTCGTCGGCGCGCGGCGTTGATAGAGAGATGTTGTTCAGCAGCCAGGTCAGGTGGTCGTCAAGGTTGTTGCGAGTCATGAATCCGATAGATTAGCATCGAGACGGCGGGCGAAAACAGTAGCTAGGAGACGAGGGGCAATCATAATCATCAGCCGCCGTGTGTATTATGTATCCCTTGACCATCAATCACCATGAAGTTCATCGTGCCTGGCTGGCTGGGCTAGTGGGGCTCGCGTTGAGACGCGTCGGTTAGTCAGCAAGATGCAAGATGCGAAAACACGTGACTTTAAACCGGGGAAGTGATAATGAAGAAGTAAATTTTATTAATATTTGGGGGAGGAATGTGGCGGTTGGTTCGTTTCCTTTCCGAGTAGAGCCGCTGGGTTGCATGCATTGAGTTGTTGTTTGTGTTCCTGGCCCATCAATTTGGGCTCCATTCAGGATACGGATACATACCGCGGGGCAGAAGGTTGGTGGTGGTAAGCTATCAAGCCGGGCATGATGTGCTGCAGGAACCGGGAATTAGACAAAATTTGTGAGACTTGATACTCTGCGGCCGAGACTATCAGCCTATTGTACTAGGTACATTCAGCCGAAGACGAGGATGCTTCCCTGCCCGATGAGAGATGAGGAAACTGCCATTGTGTCAAGCCAGTGGCATTACCGCAAGGACCAGGATGCGATGTTTTCTCTAGACATTCAATTTTACGAATAAATTCAAATGCAAATGCACACCGCACATTACAATGAGCAACGTCATCTTTACATTTCCACCGCCCGAGGCCGTAGCATGCAGCCATCACACATCACGGAGCCGATGGGGATGGGTGGGTAGGGAGCGGCTGTCGGCGGCATCGGGGAAACAAGCACCATGCAGCAAATTGAATTTGCTGCCAAGGCTACCGGAAGAAAAACAGCAGTAGTCCGGCTGCCGGGGGGAGAGTGGAGTTTGCTGGCCGAATCAGGAAATTCTAAATGCGGCCTAGTCGTGCAGAATGAAGTGGCCGCTTTAGTAGAGCTAGCCTCTTTGGGATTTTCCTGCGCTACGTTTGCGGTATGCCAGATCCAACTCCTCTAAAGCGGCGGCATCCACCCAGATTGCAGATAGCACCAAGGCGCCATCAACACAATGACTCGACCTGGCTTCTTTTTTTTCTCTATGTGGACCCGGGTTTGGCACTGACTTGAATTTTCCCATGTATAAGCGGCTGTCGGTTTCTGCCGGTCGATCGCATCTCGATAAAAGAGCGATGACTCCCTCAATTCTAGTCCTTGGCTTTCACTGTCCTGACCCCTCTGCTCCCTGGTGATGCTCGCTTCGCCCGTCCAAGACCCAACTCCTCCATTCAATCACCAAATCCGGCAACAATGCCCAAACAAGAAGTCGTCACGGATTATGCGACGGATCCGACTGCCTCTGGCCATTCCTCCGATGACGAGCACCATCACCAGAGCAGTCTGAAGGCGACTTCTACCCCTCCGCAAAAGCGTCCCATCGTCGCTCACTTGACCGGCGACATCCGCCCGACCATCTTTGCCGAGCTTCAGCTCCTGCTTCTCACGTTTTGCACCGGCATCCAAGGCATGTACAGCCCTGCCACCGCCCACGAGTAAAAAAAAAAAAAAAAAAAAAAACTTCCGCTGACCTCTTCCGCCGCCGTAGACGCCACCACCTTTCCCGACTACCACTGCTTCGCCTCCAACCAGACCGGCAACACCGTGCTCCTGTGCCTGGCCATCGTCTTCCCCCAGGCCAACGGGGACCTGTTCATCGTCCCCAACATCGGCATGGCCCTCGGTCTCTTCCTCGGCGCCGGCTGGCTGACCGGCCAGCTCGGCCACCTCGTCGGCCCCCGCAAGCGCTGGTGGCTCATCCTCTGCAACCTGGTCCAGACCGCGCTCGTCTTCGGCGCCGCCGCGGTGCAGTACAGGCACGGCGTCGCTGACCGCGGCCCGACCGCCCTCGCCGTCATCGGCCTGCTGGCCGGCGCGTCCGGCAGCCAGGTCGTCCAGTCTCGCAGCCTCGCCATGACGGAGATCAGCACGGCCATGGCGACGGCCGCGTGGGTCGACCTGATCATCGATCAGAAGCTCTTTGCCCTCAAGAATCGTCCCCGGACACGTCGGGTGTCTTTCCTCGTGGCCCTCATCGTTGGTTCTCTGGTCGGTGCTCTCATTTACAGAGAGGCTGGATCCCCGACGGCCATCGCCGTCTCCGGTGCCGGAAAGCTCATTGTCACGCTCATGTTCATTTTCACAAACGCAGAAAAGGAACAGAAAAACTCTTCGGCTGTTTGATGGCGAAGAGATGGATCATTTCACGCCTTCACGACATTTATACCCTGCATCTCTGCCAGCATAGAGCGCCTTGCTTTTTCCCACTTTTCATTCACCATTGGTATCACGGCAGTCAAAACATATTATGAACGGGATAGAAAAAATTGTTTGTTTTTTTAATTATTCGGTAGATTCATGGTATTTCAATTTTAATGGCCTTCACGTGTGTTGTCCACAGGCTTCGAAGCCAGCAGTCACAGATTCGTAGTCAACCTATCCAAGTCAGTGTTGATAAGTCCCAGACACGGACGCGGCAAAGGCCGGTTCTCGCGAAAGGCGGTTCATGCCTCAAATTGCAATAACCACTCGAGCTGATTAACGGTCATGTTCGGCAAATCACCTGAACTGTTGCGTTGGCGAGCCCTCCAAAGCCGACCGTTTTAGGTACATTGTCTTTACAGTCGCGCTTATACCGTCAATTCAGATTCAGATATTTTTTTTTTTTTTGCACTGCTTAGTCACTCTATCTGTCCTGTTCCAGAATGACCCTTAATGATACAGCCCTGCATCTGCAACTTTGACCCGGTCCGCAGAACGCTGCGGCTCAAACAGCAGGATAACGTACACCGCAGATGAACATCGTAGACGACTGGCAGACTTGCAGTCATGTTTTGGCAGAGAAAGTTATCTCGCCATGTTTCGAATCTTTTAGAAACAACTTGCATATGATATGCCCTATTCTGGTATCTTTACCCTGAGAGGCAGGGCTCTCAGGCCCTTGGCTGCAATATTGGTTCCACATCGGTCGGTGAAGCCGTGTGCGGATGCGGAGCCCGCAGAAGCGATTTCCCATTGACATGTGTTGAAAAGTCGATATTGACTTACATGCCATACCCGGAGAAATGTTCCATTGCTATCCATTGGACGGATGCTATAATCACGGCTGTCTCGGCAAGCACCAATGGAGAGAGGCTACGGTGAGCCAAGGGTTGGCCCATCCACAGCCAAGTTCCATAAAAATGCCTTGTGATGCTGTATTATTCTGTAGCACTGCCGTGTTTCCGTAAACCCATCCATTTGATGATGCGTTCGCTCAAAGGGGGATTATATTTCGCAAGGTCATCGGCGGATGAGTCAAAGGACAAGTCGGTTGCAGGACATGGCGCACCAAGGCCGGCTGAGACCCTACAGCTTATCAGCAACTATATTGCACTGAGAATGAAGAACAATGTATTCAGCAGATTGTTGCAGAGTCACCCCTGCATCAGATGGGCAGCTAGCTGGTGAGTAGTCTCTAACTGCTTAGGACTACTCGGATTCTCGGCCGACAAGCATGTCAGCTGTTGGGTCGGTGGACTAGGAGTTACCAGTTGTAAAACCATGGACCTCTGCCAAGGCCCCCTAGTTGGTTGCTAGTTTCCTAAAAAAAATTTGAAGACAGTTGTCAATGTTTGCGTATCCTTGTGTGGAGGGAGTGTGAAGTTAGCATTACTAGGAAGCATCCTCGGTATGAACTGTACTACAAAGACACGGAGCAGTGTGAAGCGAGATCTGACGTGCCCGAAGATGGTATTCTCGCACAAATCGCGAATTAACACACATCGAATTGCAACCCAATCTTTCACTATCGGACCCCTGTTAAAGATTTCCCCAGCTTTGTGCTGATCAGTGGCGCAAGCCGTAAGCACGTCGGGCCGTGAGGGACCTACTACCTTGGTACCTGATAAGAATTAGTGCGTGGTACCTTTTCTTAGTACCTAATAACTAATATAATAATGAACAGAATTAGTGAGTGGTAGGGTAAGTCCACCAACCACCATACACGGCAGGTGGTCATTGACCGCCAGAAAAAACAACGTAGCACCAGCAAGAGGCTCGAGCGAGTACCATCTATTGCCAAGCCTGAGTATTGAAGAGCGGAAAGACCAGCGCCTAACCGTCAGCCCCCTCCCATGTTCAGATGATCGACAACAAAGAGAGTTTGCGGGGGCGGAGCAGGTTCCTGTCTGGGGTAGTTGTCCGTCGTTTAAAGCAAGTGCCGGGATCTCGGAAGGGCAAAAGACAATAGCATCAGATGCCACGGAGGCGGCCGGAAATAGCGAGACACTTGTCTGTACTGCTCAAGTAAAACAATATGCAGGCACGTGGTGTCAAAACTTGTCTCCAACGAGCGTGAAAGCAACCAGCGGCACCACCGAAGTGGCCGAGAGGCAATTCCACATGCCAAACCAACCCTCCAAAGTGCAAGAGCGGGCCGAGGCGAGCCAGTGCAGGAGGCTGGTCAATCAAAGACTCTTCCAGCGCATGTCCGGAGAGAGCCTCAATGGGACCATGCATTAATAGGTAGGTGATATAACCATCACCTGGTGCCAGAGTCTCTTAGTAGCCAATCCGTAGCCTTTCAACTAGACGTACTATTGCACTACCCTACCACAACCCACCCCGGAATATAGTCCATGTAACGCCAGCTCGAAACCCGCGAGGCCACTGTTGGCCTCGGCGCAGTCTACCATCTTGGGAATAGCTACAAGCCTGGACGGTGTTACATGGTCGCCGAGTCGCATCCGGAATCGAAATTCGTATTACTGCGCCTCCAGGCACGCACATGTGCCATCACCGTTCCTGCTGCTTGGCGTGTAAGCTGAACATGCACCCGTCCGCAGCCAACCCCACAGACCTCCATGTGAGAGGTGTAGAGAATGTTGTCTTTGTTGCTTCTTCACGTGCCTCCTCTTTCCTTTGTCCTTCTATAAAGAGCGCCGTTTCCCCTCCAAGAAGAATGAACGTGCCAGAGCCATCAGTCCAAGTCCGACAGACCGCCGGAGCAGTCCATACCAGAAGCGCCGAGAAAACTTGACCCTGTTTCCTTTCTCATCCTCTTCAAACCTTGCCCAACTTGTGCCTTCTTCCACCATGACCATGCAATCTCTCACTCTGCTCCTCGCGGCCCTCTTGGGCACCACGGCCCTCGCCGTGCCCACCTCCGTGGACCACACGTACTCGGACCTGGCCCGGCGCGACCTCGACACCAACAAGTTCATCAACGCCATACTCACCGGATTCCCCGGCCAGGTCGCCGTGCAGGAAGCCTGCTCGCTCATCAGCGCCGGCGAGACCTTCCTCGCCCACGCGTTCGGCATCCCGACCTCCGCCGACAGCCACGGCTGCGCCGACGTGACCCTCATCTTCGCGCGCGGCACCTGCGACCCGGGCAACGTCGGCGCCCTGGTCGGCCCGCCCCTCTTCAACGCCTTCGCCGACGCGCTCGGCGGCCGGAGCCTCAACGTCCAGGGCGTGCCGTACCCGGCGACCGTCTCGGGCTACCTCACCGCCGACAAGGCCGCGGGCCTGACCATGTAAGCTCGAACCCCCCCCCCCCCCCCCC
>MWMN01000144.1:34916-58310 GCA_002968875.1 Cordyceps cicadae | reverse complement strand
GTCGACCCGACCGCGAGCACGCGGCCGGCCGCCATGATGGCTGTGCGGCCCGCCAGCCGCTCCGCCTCCTATGCTGTGCGTGGTCAGCAGCACCGAGTGCCCGCCAGCGAGGTCCTCGACGAGGCGCCAGAAGGCGCGCTTGGACAGCGCATCCATGGCCGTAGTCGGCTCGTCGAGCACCAGCACCGGCGGCGCGCCCAGCAGCGCAATCGCCAAGCTCAGCTTGCGCTTGTTGCCGCCGGACAGCCGCGCGGCGGACGTGCGGGCGTGCGGCGCGAGGCCGAGCCGGTCCATCAGCCGCGTGACGGCGCCGCGGGCGTCACGCACGCCCTTGACGCGTGCGTATAGCATCAGGTGCTGTCGGGTGCTGAGCAGGTCCAGGCCGTCGTGCTGCGGGCACACGCCGAGCGAGAGACCGGCCTGCGCGCCGCCGCCGCCGCTGCTGCCGCCGAGGAGGATGGTGCCGTGCGTGGGGCGCAGCTCGGACTGGATCATGTTGACGAGGGTGGATTTGCCGGCGCCGTTGGGGCCGAGGAGCGCGAGCACCTCCCCGGAGCCCAAGCCAAAGGTGACGTCGTCGACAGCGATGTTGGCACCGAAGCGTTTTGTGACGTTGAGCACCCGTAACGGGTCGGTGTCGGTGCGGAGCGCACGGGTCGTCTCGGCGCGGACGTCATCGTCGAGTTCGCTCTGCCGGGTGGCTAGCAGGTCTTGCAGCTCGGTACTAGACGAGGATGCGGCGGCGGGCTGCTTGCGCGTGAGGATGCTCGGGAGCGAGATGTTGGGCAGGCCGCCGTCGACCCAGACGGAGAGGATGCCGAGCCAGACGATCTGGAGGATGAGGTAGAGGATGGGGCCACCGTAGGCGTCCATGGCGCCCATCATCTTGGCAACTCCATCGGTGCAGCCCGTACCGCCTGCGTTGAAGCCGACGAACAGTGCCCGGACGAGGTTCGCCATCGGGAGAAAGAACCCGAGGCCCCAGGTGACCCCGTTAATGACTTTATCGGGCTGTGACAAGCTTCCCTGCGGAGGTTTCTGCGGTTAGAAAAACTGGAGGTAGATGGGCTTGAAATCCGGTGGATAGGACACTTACGAAAACGCTGCCGAAGCCAATGGCGAAGCAGACGAGATTGGCAGTCAGGGCCACGAGAAACGCCTTCAATGGCCCGTTGGAAATGTGACTGACGATCTGGGCGATGAAGTTGGCGCAGACGGCATGCAAGGCGAAGATGAGGATCATGAGAAACGGCGAGCCGGTCCAGCCGAGGATGGGGACGATGGCGATGGTGCTCACGACGGACAGGATGGCGATCCAGAGGAGGTCAAAAAGCATGTAGGCGACCATCTGGGGCGTCCTGCGCACGCCGTTGGCGTACTGAAGAGAACCCACGTTACTATACCTCTCAATGGCCGGGTAGACGACGAAGAAGGCCGGGTACGCGGCCTGCACGAGGGCGATGAAGAGGACCAAGGTCCATGTCCCGTCTTGTGTGTTCTGGCTCCTTGTTAGCATTTACCGCCTTACGGGTAAGGTATACGACACAGACCTTTGGAATCCTAGGCAGGCCCCCGTACGTGGTGGCAATCTCAATGTTGGCGGTGGCCTGGCTCCAGATGTTGAGAAGCTTCGCGGCGGTAGCCTCCGACGTGAACGCCTGATACTGGTATGCAATGACGACGGGGTCCTCTGCGCCGCCGGTGCCAAAGAAGATGCCCTTGTCGAGGTAGCCCGTCTGCTGCTGCAGATACTCCAACCAGCTCCGCCTGTCGCCAAACACGTTGACGAACCCGGGTGCCGCCACGACGCCGTCAAAGTCAGGATAGCCGCGACGTAGCGCCTCGAAGACGGTGGCGTTGGCGCTCGCCGGGCCGACGGTGAGCTTGTCGCAGGTACTCGTCAGCTCGCCGCGCGCGCAGGCCGCGTCGTACTGCAGACGGGACGTCTGGGCCGGGACCAGGCGCGGCACATACTCGCTGCAGTCCCAGACGACGGTGGTCCGAGTCGAGTTCAGCAGGCCACAGCTGGCGGCGATGACGATGGCGGCGGCGAGGAGCTGAGCCCACCAGACGCGCGGAAGCACCTGGAAGCGCTTGCGGAAGAGCACGCGGACTTGCGTGGCGAAGCTCGTCTCGCGGCCCGGCTCCATCGGGGATCGGTGATTGCCTTGCCCGTCGGACTCGGCGGCGGCTGTCGTGGTGGACTTGGCGAGCGCCGGGTCACCCCTGTCCCCGGCAAGGTTGAGGAAGACGTCCTCAAACTGTGGTCCGGCGACGGCGATGTCATGGACGCCGGCGGCCGCAAAGGTGCGGGCGAGCTTGGCAGCGTTGCCGGAATCTTGAGCTCTATAGACGAGCCGGTCCTGCCAGATCACGGCCTTGTCCTCCTGGAGCTCCGCCTCCACGGCGAGGCTTCCGGGGGTACGCTCGACAACGACTCTGTGGCCGCCGCCGTGGGTGGCGCTCAGCTCCGCCGGCGAGCCCTGGGCCCGGACCTGGCCGGCCTGCAGGACGACGATGTGGTCCGCCAGCACGTCGACCTCGTCGAGGAAGTGCGTGGTCAGGACGATACTGCGGCCGGCGGCGCGGCTGCGCAGGAGCAGATCCCAGATGGCCTGGCGGGAGAGCGGGTCGAGGCCCGACGTGCACTCGTCGACGAGGCAGACGGTCGGGTCACCGACCAGCATGCAGGCGAGCTGCAGCTTGCGCTGCTGGCCGCCGCTGAGGTGCCGCGCCGGACAGCCGCTCTTGCGGGCGAGGTCGCAGTCGGCGATGAGCGCGTCGAGCCGCTCCGGGGTTGCCGGGGTGCCCTTGACGCCGGACCACAGGACGAGGTGCTCGCGCACGGTGAGCTCCTCCCACAGCACGTTGCTCTGCGGGCAGACGCCGACGCCGGACGGCCCGGCGGCGAAGGAGACCCGGCCGGTGCCGCCGTCCATGCCGAGGAAGCCGCCGAGCATGTGCAGCGTGGTCGTCTTGCCGGAGCCGTTGGGGCCGACGAGGCACATGATCTGGCCGCGGTGGGCGTCGATGCTGACGTCGTCAACGGCGCGGTTGGTCTGCTTCCGGTCACTGCGGCAGGAAAAGCTGCGTGTCCAGAAGCCGGGACGGAAGGTCTTTTGGAGGTTGGTGGCCGAAACGGCGGCAGCCGCAGTGCTGCTACTTCCGACCTCGTCGGCGCCGGAGAAATGTCTGCCTTTGAAGTGGATTCCGTGCATAAGGTATTCCACCACCACGGCCAAGCCGAGATAAACAACAGTCTGTACGGCAAGGATCCCCAGCAGCGTGGACTGTGTGACATGATACAAGTCCGGCATCTCGTCGGGGGTGTCGGGGGTGGCGAGGGACGGCGGGAGGCTGGAGATGCGCGCCGCCTCGCCCATCTCCTCCCACCGCACCATGTCCAGCAGGTATAGCATGTAGCTGCAGCTCGGAAAGACGGCTGACAGTCCTACCACCGTGTCCGGCGCCGGCAGCGCTGGCAGCCGGGACGCATGGAACTGAAAGGCCACGGCGAGGGCGAGGGCGAAGACGCCGACGACGATGGCCGACACGCGAGCGCGGGTGAAGAAGGCGGCGGCGAAGACGGCCGAGCTGTTCAGCGCCGTGCCCAGCAGCACCTGCCAGCCGATCAGCGCGGCGACGCCCGAGGCCGGGAAGAGCAGGCGCTGGTAGAGCGCGCCAAAGGCGACGAAGAGCGGCAGGCAGGCGACGTCGAGCACGGCGACCCAGGCGAGGGTGCGGGCGAGCGGCAGGGTCCACCGGCTGGCGCCGCCGCCCATGCTGTCGAGGAGCGCGGAGACGCCGGCGTCGCGGTCGGAGCTGACCCAGCCGGCCAGGGCGTAGACGGCGACGAGGTGGCAGCCGAAGAGGACGAAGGCGTAGACGTTTTTGATGATGTGGAGGGTGCCGCGGCGGGCGGCGTCGGCGTCCGGGGACCAGGTCGGGCCAAAGGCAAAGGCCTCGACCGCGGAGGAGGCGGAGGAGGAGGTGTTGGTGATGGCGGCGTTGATGGCGCGTTGGAGCGGCATGTATACCGTCTCCAGGCTGCCGCGGTGGGCGCCGGTCACGGGCACGTCGGAGCGGATGGTGTAGTTCCAAGCGCGGCCCGTCCCCGGCGAGTCGCGGAAGATGACGGCGACGTGGCAGTCGTCGTCGTCGTCGTCGTCGGCTGGGGTCGCGCCGCAGCGGGTCAGGAGGTCCGTCTCGCGGTCGAGGCGGAGGAGTGGCGGCCGGTCCGGCGCGACGGCGGCGGCGAGCCGGTCGATGACGGCGTGGATGTCGGCGGCGGCGTTGGGCGGCGCCACGACGGCGATGGTGCCGGCGATGCTGGGGGAGGAGGGTATGGCGGCGGGGAGCTCGGTGCGGAAGGCGTGCTCGGCCGGTAGGACCCAGACGGGGAGCTGGGCGAGGATGGAGAAGACGACGAGGGGCACGGCGTAGAACTGGAGGAGGAAGCCGACGGGGTGGCGGAGGACGATGACGAGGAGGTTCTTCCACATGAGGGCCGCAAGCTGGCGAAGGAAAGCCATGATGGACGTATAAATTGGGTGGAAATTAAAAATTAAGAAGAAAAAAAAATTACCTTGTGAAGTCGTCGACTTGGACGAGGAGACAAGCAGCATGGATGCACTCTACTTATAATACCCAGAGTTGACAAAACCAAAAAGTGCTGACCAAGACCAACAACATACCATGTATACCCCGTCATAATAGCCTCACTTAATCTACCCCCGCCTCATTTTTCTACTTTATCTACTTTATCTACTTTTTCTACTTTTTTTTTCCCCATCGCCAATTTACCGCCCGAGCAGCACAGCCTGCCTCGTGATAGTAACCGTACCCACCGTCCGTCCCTTTCCCCCCCCCCCCCCCATTCCAACCAAGGTGGATAAAGGCTGGCAACTGCGCCTTTGCACACCCCCAGTCCAAGATCCCGGCAATCTCGTACACTTTATTAAAACCTTAACTCTATGTATCCCCAAATCTACCATGGTTTCTTGCGAAGATTTGGGAAATTCTTACTAATCGGACATGTTTCCTTGGCGGGGCGTTGGATGGGGAAGGGAGAGAAGGGGGGGCGCGCGGGTTGGGGGTCGTCGGGCTTGGTATACGGGTATACGGGTATACGGGTATACTGAAGGGGGGGGGAGGCTGGGGGGCTTTGTGACACGATTCATGACTCTAGGAAAGGGGAGGCAAATGAACATGTTTGGAGAAGAAAGAAAAAAAAGAAAAAAAAAAAAACACAAGATTCAGAAAAGGAAGGCACCACCTGTTCATGGTTCTTGGTGAGCTTTGGTGGGTGTGTTGGTTCTTTTTTTTTTTTTTTTTTTTTTTTTTTTCTTTCATGGGGAGAAATCGGGTCTGCCCGCCCCTCCCCGAGATCCGCCAACCCACCCACTCAATCACTGACAGATACGAATACGAGTCCCGGGCCGCCCTTTGTCCAGGGCAGGACAGCCTTGATGATCGATGATCTACAGAAATCACAACACCAACCTGCATGCCCGCTGAACGATCCATGGATCGCCGCAGCTAACGATGATTGTTGACACGTAGTTATCGATGTTGTTTCACTCACTTCCCCCGCGGGGGGGTACTTGTTTGTTCGCCTCCTCCGGCCTTTGCATGCGTATTTTGCCTCTTTTTTTTTTTTTTTTCTCGAAAATGACACCTCGTTCGCCCGCATTCCTCACAAACATTACAATCAATAACGCCCTTCCCAACTTTTCCGCCCCCGTATATACAATACAGCCATTTTACCTCCTGCCCGCAGTTTTTCTCCTCGAGACGGGGGGCGGCCCGTCTGCAGCACGACTTACATTCCCCCCAACCCCTTCCGTCGCCATCGTGCCCCGAAAAGATTCGCCGCATGAGAGAACTTGCTTGATCACTCGATGGACGACGCTCAGACGCACGCAAACGCCTTTTCTTTCGCAGATGTTTTTTTTGTCTCAGAGGGGCCCTCGTTCATCCCCTGCCAATGTATGAACCCTCAGGCAACCAGCATGCATGCATCCCGTCATCAGCAGGCAGGCATCACCATGCTGTGAAGCCCTGCCGGGCTTGCTTGTTACATCTCCTCGTGCAGCGGGAGTGGTTCATCGGATGTGGGCTCTGGCTCAGGGTCTCTACTACCACACAACCTGGCGGAGAAAAAGAAAAGGCCTGGACGACGCTCTGTACTGCCCTTGCCCGTCCAAGCACCCCTCCCTCGCTCACGCAGTCACAAGAAGCACATCTCGGCGTTACTGAGCGTTATCAAGACTAAATTAGGCCGTTGATTCATCGCGCACTCGTGAACCGGTCCAGGCTAAGAAACTAGTGATACTATCATCATACAAACAAGGTGATACATTTCCCCGTTCGCGTCTACGCCCGCGATCCCCGGGCATCGCGCCGCCGGTGTCGCGGCTCGTCGTAGCTGTCCGCGCTGTATCTGCGCTCCCCGCGCCGCCGGTCCCTCTCCGGCTCCCTGCCGTCCCGCTCCCGCCCCCGCCTGTCGTACCGCTTCGACGAGCTCCGCCGCGGGCTCTCCCCCCGAGCGTGCGACTTGGACGACGACGTGTACCGCGACGACTTGGACGACGGCGGCGGCAACGACGACGACGAGCGGTACTCGCGGTCCTTGCGCCTGCCCCCCTGCGGCACCATCACCGCCGCCGCCGCGTCGCGCTCGTAGTCGCGGTCGTAGTCGTACTCCCTCCTGGAGCGATGCAGGTGCTCCTGCCGGCTGCGCGCGTCCGAGTGGATCAGCGGCTTGTTCGACAACGACGACGACGGCGGCGGTGGTGGTGGTGGAGGAGGAGGATGAAGCGGAGGCGGAGGCGGCGGCCGGTCCGGGCTGCGGGAGGCGGGGGCGGCCTCGGTCGCCCACCGCCACTGACGCACGGTGTCGGTGAGCAGACGCAGCTCGCTCGCGTTGGGCTGCGCGGGGAGCAGGTACCGCGAGAACTGTCGCGGGAGCGTCGTCCTCCGGCCGCGCTGCCCATCGTCGCCTGCCGCCAGCAGCGACGACGACGACGGGTTTTCCGGGCAGGCCTCGAGGTCAAGGTCCGCAAAGACTCGGGCGAGACGGGCGGCCTCCTGGTCCGGGCACGCGCGGATGAGCGTGATGGACCACTGCACGAAGCCCTCGGGGGTCAGGGCGGGGATGTGCGGCCGGCGGGGGCGACCTCCGGCGCTGTAGCTGTCCTGGACGAGGTGGAACTCGCAGTTGAGGGAGAGAAACACCCACTCCAGGTTTTCCATGGCATCCCGGGAGGTCAGGCTAAACATCCCTGCACGGAAATGTTAGTATGGTGTTGTCTGCGATCCATGGGGGCTAGAGCTGGTTGAAGAACATACTGATGAGATTGACATGCTCCCTGTCCAGTCCGTACCTGGAGTAGAATCTGTGAAGCTTCTCCGGTGTGACGATGAGCGAGTGAGTGGGCTTATACGCCTCAATCTTGAGTTTTTTTTTTTTGTTAGCAGGCTCTTGTGGCTTCCAAAATGGGTACTCGACGTCGTCAACTCACCATGTACATGGCCAGACCGCGCAGAGCGTCTCTCATCCTGGCGGTTGCCTTGCCCTGGGGATTGAACAGGATCCCCCAGCGGTAGTCCTGCAGCGGCTGTACAGCTCTTTCGCGCGTCTGCGGCTGTACAGCTCTTTCGCGCGTCTGTGGCTGGTACCACCTCGTCTGTTGCTGTGACGGAGCGCCACCACTACTGCCGGGATAGCGGGCCGAGGCGCTGCGCTGTAGCACAGACGGCGGCCCGTCCGAGAACCGCACCTCCTTGACGATGGTAGGCGGCGGCGGCGCTCCTGCGACTACCGCATGGGTTGCCGAGGGCGAGGTCGGCGCCGAGGCAGAAATGGTATGCCGTCTCGCCGGCAGCTTGTCCTGGTCAGACGGCTTAGAGCCCTTCGTTCCCGAGGGACTAGGTGTGAGTCGGCTGTCGCTTGAGGTTGGGGTCAGACAGTCCTCTTCGGCCTCGGACTCCGTGCAGTCTTCCACGGTGGCCTGATATCGAGCCGTGCTCTTGGGCGCGGCGTCTGCTTGAGGCCGTGCATGCGGGGGGCTGCTGCCGGTGGCGGCGTCTTTGGTAGTCGGCGCAGGAAGCGAGCCCTCCGAGTAGGCTCTGGAGAAGCGCGGATATGCTGTTTTATGCGGGGTCCAGAAGATTAGCCATGCTGTTCACGCTGCAGACGAGAGGAGGTCTTGGCATCGCTCACCGTGCATCAGGTTGTCAATTTGGCGAGCCTGCTCGTTTTGAAACTCCACAGCCTTGTTTGTCGCCCCAACGGCGTTCTGGAGCTTCTCGGCGAGCACTTCCACGTGGGCTGTGCCTTTCATACGCTGCTGCTCGCCGTTGCTTGGTGCGAACGGCCGAGCATCCAACGCCACGGCTCGACGTACTGGAGACGCGTGGCTAGATGGCGCTGTTGCTGCAGTCACCCGTTCATCATAGGACGGGAAGCGCTGCCCTTCGTCACGGGTCTGGGAATAGACGAGACCGGGAGCCATGGTGGTGTTTCATGTATAAGGCAGGGGCGGAGGGGGGGAAAGTTGTGTGAAGCCGGGGCTACTTGATGTGATCAAAGCAGAGTTGTTGCAGAAGAGCGTGGCTTGACATTCCAATGATTGATGTTGTAAATTGTATGAGATGAGAGAAGAAGATGGACATGAGAGATGGCAGGGCGCAGGCCGGTATTATATCTTGACAAGATTGTATGTGGCCAAGTAGGAGTGGCCAAGGACCAGCAGGCAAGGCAGTTGCCTACAAGGCTTACACGCACACGCACACACACATATACTCATTCAAACAGACACGCACACACGCACACATAGGCACACATAGGCAGCCACCTGTCTATCAGTGCTGGTTCCCGTTGTTCTGACACTGCCCCTGTCCTTGTCCCAGCCCGACTGGCACACTCAGTCTTTCAGCAGGCACACCCGTCCGTATGCCTACACAATGGCCTTGTCTAGATAATAAAGAAGAGAGGGAGGTGGTGGTGGTGGTGGTGGTGGTGGCCCACGTGTGCACGCCCAGTTGCCTTGCCAGGACGCACGACATGTTGAAATGAGAGGGGAATGGGAAGGGGAAGGGCAGGGCAAGGAAATAAGTAACAGAATGACTAAAGAAGAGGCGGTACTGGCCGGTCGGAAGGGAGCCGGGTGACTTGGTCTCATACCGGTGCCAGACCAGCGCCTCGGTATCGATAGGCCGGCCGCGGGTTTGGTCTCTTTGGGACGCCCGAGCTTGGGTCTGGGGGGGTCTGGGAGGGGGAGTGTGTTATGCGGACGTGTATTGGCAGCCTTTGCCAGAGGTTGGCCTTTGCCAGAGGTTGAGCTTCGTCCGTCGTCGATGCATCTCCGTTGCCACAGTGGCTCGGCTCGGCTTGGCTTGTGCCTGTCCTTGGTCGTGTCTTGTCGTCTCGTCTCGTCGGATTCTGGGGGGAAGGGGACAAGGGAGGAGAGGGAGGAGAGGGAGGAAACAGAGGAAAGTGAGGCAAAGTGAGGCGAACAAGGAGGAAAGCTGACAGGAACCACACACACACACACACAGGCCGCTGCCTAGTTGCTTGGAGGGAGACGATGATCCAAGATGGTTGGTTGCTTTGGGCATGGTGAGGGTGAGGGTGATTGATGGTGGTGGTGTGGCTTTTTCCTGCATCTGCTATCTGTCTACATATTTTCGTGCATGTCTGGTACCGAGATGCCCATCTTGTTACACCAACTAACTTACCTACTACCTACCTATGTATGTACCTACATACACGCTCTAACTAGGTACGTACACCACACGCTATGCACCCCCTTCACATTTGTGCACTCTAGTTACTCCGTACACTTGTGCGCTCTACATTTGTGCTCTTAACATGTGCGCCCTGAGCATTTGTGCATCCTTATGAGTATCCTATATCCGTACTCTGTACAGATTACTCTGTACTCTTATCCTCCCACACCCGATGCTCAATTTTATGGAACTCCTCACCCTCCTGGATTAGTCGGTCAAGGAAAAAAATAGAAAAAGCCATCCATCACTCATAATCTATGCTTCTATTGCATGCATCATCGGCACAACTCGACCTTAATATCAGACTTGCATCGGTGCCCTAAGTTAGATTCCAAGTTTCACGGAATGCATGGCCATCGTCTTGTCCTTTTTTCTGTTGTCTTGTACCAAGTCGGATACAGTACAGCATCCCCCTGGTTGCCTTTTCTTCCCAGGTGACTCTTGGTTTTGCCTCTTTCTCGCCCTTTCACCCCTCCATCCTTCCATCCATCCATCCATCCATCCATGCCTCTCATCCAACAAGACATTAGGCAACCACTCAGACTGAGGTGTTTCTATTCCCGCCTTTGTCTTTGTCTGGGAAAATGAACGAGCTGTTCGGAACAGTCTCCTGCCCTGGCCCGTCCATTTGGACTTGCCCATCTCCTACCCACCCCCTATTTGTGACAAGCCAGACGACCCTGGACGTACCAGTCGGTACATGATATAGCCAGCAATGTATATCCAGCCTTCTCCATCACAGGAACTACATACAGTCACCAATAAGGTACTCCTCCCTCACAGACACATCTCCGTACCCCATAAGTCAACCTGGACCGCTCGACGGGCTGAGCCGCCGCCACCCCATAAGCTACCCAGACCATCGGACATGTACGGAATATTAATACATGAATATTAACACGACCTGCATTAGCTCCAAGCTCCAAAGAAGCGCCATCCGTCTTCCGCTTTCCGCCTTTTTGACAGTTCTAGTTTCACTCAGCGTCAGCCTGGGCACCTACTTGGACTGTTGAACTTGCCACTGGGCACGAGCATCGTCACTGGTCCTCGTCAGCCGCCAGAAAACTCCCCCCCCCGACCCCCCTTCTTCTTCCTCATAGCCACCCCCGAGATTTGGCAGGAGGTACTCTTCTGGTCAAAACAATGAGGGTGATGAGACACACACAAACACACACACACACACACACACACACACACACAATGCCTGGGGGTAGGTAGATTTTCTACGTAGCTACGCTTTTGCCTTTTTTCACCGACCATTCAGCCATCTACGTCCTCTTGCATCTGCTTCCTGGTTGACGTGTCCAGTGTAGTGTAGTGTAGTGGCTGTGCTCGCTGCCTTGTCCTCCCCTCAGGCATGCACGAAAGGCAGCGCAAAAAAAACAAAGGGGCACGCGAGCAAAAGTTACAAGCAAAAAGAAAAGCTGACAGCTCATACTCAATCAGTAAGACGATTTTCATGTGGTGATACAGTTGATCAGTCATGGAAAAAATATAGTGGTAATTATTGTGACAAAAAGAAATCTCATGCACCACAGCAGCGCGAGCCGCTTCAGTGACCAAACGATCAATCTATCGGCTACCTGCAAACTATGCTGTCTTCACATGCAATTTCTACCCATACCAGAACCTTCAATATCCAACGGTTCATAATAAACCCAGCCAGGGGGGGGGTCGCTGAATCCGGGGCTGCCAAGCAGACAGGCCCTTGCTGAGACTTTTTTCGTCACAGGCCGAAGCCTGATGACGTCCTGGGCATCGCCATGCTCCATCCCATCGCGACCTGATTGCCCCAAGGCAGATTACAAGCGCAACCTTTTAGAATTTTTCCCTCTTTTTTTTTTTCACCCCGCTTGCATTTGCCCATTATGATTCGTTTCGCAATAGCAAACCCAGCCGCTGATCGGTGCCTGGCTGCAGCCAAGAATCATGCGCAGGGCCCGTCACCGCCAGATTCAGCAACCTCGTGGGCGTCTCCAAAAGCAGACTGATGTTTTTTTCTTTTTTTTCAGCATAGCCTCTTCCTTGGTTTCCTCACCAACCTGTCCACCCTGGTGGTGTAGCCAAGAGCTGGTTTTCCCGCTGTCAAGTTTGTCCGTCATGACAACGTTAGCTGAATTCGCAAGGCTGCGAATGTGACGTGCATAAATTATCATCGACGGGTTTGCATTGCATAGTGGAAATCTTTGAAAGGTCAGTCACCTTGTAACTGCAAATCCTAGCTCGCAGATTCGGCATTTTTGGTCCGCTTGGCTGGGTTGCCAACTGCGGAGAGAGATGGCTCACGCGTAGACTTTCCGCCAGTGCGGAAACAACGCGTGGATCATAAGTCGGAACAGAGACTTCGCTTGTAATTCCACGGCTACTGAAAGTCTTGAATCACGTGTTGAACAAGTGCATAGTTCTAGTAGATAGAAAAATCACGAACAATGTGGTAGTTATCTATGGGACGTCTAGTAAATGGAAGGGATGGAAGCTGTGGCAGCTATAGAAGAGAGAGAATACGCAAAGAAGAGCGGAAATTTATGAGAAAAATCATACACATTTGAGCGGGATTTTATTATTCTGGAGGTAATAGTACCGGCAATACTTCTTTGTCAGGCTCCAGAACACATGTAAGTGCTTCTGGTTGGGCGTTGTGTCGCGATACTGGATAGCCTCTTCAACGTTGTACTTCTGGACGCGAGTTGGCCATATAATTGCTGCGTGTTTTTGTCCAAATTCCTTACTCAAACGATCTGAGCCCGGTGTACTCGTTAGGCTGTTGCGTGGTGAGCAACAAAAATGTGCATGTATACGTGTGTACATATAGAAGTCAGGGTAGCATCTGCAGTTGGGCTTCGTGTAAGTTGCGATGCACAGATAGGCCAACTCTGCAGTTGCAACAACGAGGATGCACTAGAAAACACGATGGGTGAGGTTGGCCACGAATCACGGGCCATGCATCACATCCCCATCACGATATAACATATGGAGGAATTATCCGCGTTCAATGCCCAAGTTACTCACGTAGCCCTCCGAAAAGTCGCAGCAGATGATGGCTTTCCTAATTGGGATGCCCCGGTGTGGGTAGAAGCCGTGTCCGTGCCGAAAGAGGGCCAAAGAAAAAGGAGATGCTGACCACGCGAGAGTAGAGACGAGGTAAATTAACCGCGCTCCGCTTTAGCACGATGCAAGTAA
Organism: Cordyceps cicadae; assembly: GCA_002968875.1. NCBI lineage: Eukaryota > Fungi > Ascomycota > Sordariomycetes > Hypocreales > Cordycipitaceae > Cordyceps > Cordyceps cicadae. The sequence goes on along the minus strand of MWMN01000144.1, from coordinate 45,338 downwards.
GTCATCTACAAAAAGACAAGCTACGAACGCATAGTTAGTAACTAAGTTAGGGGTCCTATCTCTCTGCTGGGTTATTAGTTATTATTGTTGTTGCTGGTTGCTGGTTGGTTAGAAGACTCATGGCACAAGTCAGGCCGGCCAAGGCCCTTGCCATTACTGGTACCTACCTGCTACTGCTAGTTGCTGCTAGTTTTCACTGGTATAAAAGGTACCGAGTTAGTAGCTAGGAGTTAGTGGTAGAGCTGCTATTTTGGTGGAGCTACCCTTGTGGGAAAAGCCGACCTTCCAAGAGCACATTTGATTGGTGTGAGGTCACTCAGGGTGGGGCTCACCTGGCCACTTGGCCACGCTGCCAAACGAGCTATGGGTAATTCGGGGGCGGCTATGGAGCAGTTACTGGGTAGCTATATGAATGATGGGGTTCCGCCACTCGTTCTTGTACCGCTGCTAACCCTGAAAATGGTTTAGCAGCCCGGCCTGGGTTCTCTGCTGCAACGTGCCAAGGGGACTTGCCGGCACCCGAGTCGGCCGGCCCCACAATAAAAATGTCCAAGTAGAGGCTGTCGCCCGCCTCCCGTCTGACCAGCCTGGCCGGCCGACTCGATTGACTTCGCAGAGGGTTTGCGGCCATGTAGAAGGGACTTGAGGCCGGTTCAAGCGATTCCGAGTTTATCTGTAGCGACTTGTGGCGATTTCAAGGCGACTCAAACCTAGTTAGTCTTGTAAATCTCATCTCACCCGGCAACTCCCCGGACGTTCAACCTAGGTAGCTCGGTACCCTTCTTCAACACGTATTTGCCCTCCACGGCCGAGGTACCGGGTACAACCCTCCCATAGTGCCCCCCCAATATTCGACGTCACCAAAAGACACGCCATGACTTTTTAACCCTCCCCTCTCTCCTAACTGGCTCTCTTCCTTCCCTTCTCTTCTCTTCCTCGTCCCATATTCGACATGCCCATCCGGGGAATCTCATCGCTATAACCCTCTCTCCTATTGATCCTCCGCATTACAATCATCGCTTCCCGCCGTCGTCGTCGCCCGTCGATCCCACGATCCCGCGATCCCGAATACCTCATATATAGCCGAGGCCGTCGCCGCCATGCCCGGCTCCTCGCGCATGCCCATCAGCCTGCGAGCCTCCGGTGCCCTCAAGCCCGGTAGCTCGTCGGCTCTGTCTCTGGGCCTGCTGAACCTCGACCTGTAATAGAACCTCCTTTAATTGCGGACGAGACCACAAACGCTAACCTCGGGTCAACACTCTTCCTCCCCCGTCCCCCTCAACAGGCTCCGCAACATCATCTTCTTCTACTTCATCTCCCGCTGGATGCGACGCCTCTACTGGAAGCTCCGGGGCCGCGGCGTCATCGGCGCCACCCTCGAGCTCTACCGCGACGTGCGGCGCGTCCTGTACGGCTGGTTCCTGCAGGCGCCCGGGGTGCGCACGCAGGTCCGCGCCAAGGTCAAGGAATCGCTCGACAAGATGGCGGCCAAGCTTGTGCCGCCGGCGCAGACGCGGTACCTTACGCTACCCAAGGAGGGCATGCCCGAGGCCGAGGTGCGCGCTGAGCTGGACGCGCTGGCCGGCATGGACCACACCCGCTGGGAGGACGGCCGCGTCTCGGGCGCCGTCTACCACGGCGAGGCCGACCTGATCCGCCTGCAGACCGACGCCTACGGCCTCTTCACCGTGTCCAACCCGATCCACCCGGACGTCTTCCCGGGCGTCCGCAAGATGGAGGCCGAGGTCGTCAGCATGGTGCTCAACATGTTCCACGCGCCCCAAGGCGCTGCCGGCGCGTCCACCAGCGGCGGCACCGAGAGCATCCTGCTGGCCTGCCTGGCCGCCCGCCAAAAGGCATATGTCGAGCGCGGCGTGACGGAGCCTGAGATGTGAGTGAAGGGACACCATAGAGATAGAGCTGCATGACCCTTTCTCCCCGAGCCGATGGTCACTGACGCGAGCAAATCCGCAGGATCCTCCCCATGACCGCACACACGGCCTTCCGCAAGGCCGGCGACTACTTTAAGATCAAGGTGCACTTTGTCGACTGCCCCGCGCCCAACTACCAGGTCGACCTGCGCGGCGTGTCGCGCCTCATCAACCGCAACACCATCATGCTCGTCGGCTCCGCGCCCAACTTCCCGCACGGCATCATCGACGACATCAGCGGGCTCGCGCGCCTGGCCACGCGCTCCAAGCTGTGGCTGCACGTCGACTGCTGCCTGGGCTCCTTCGTCATCGCGTGCCTGGAAAAGGCCGGCTTCGAGGCGGAGCCGTTTGACTTTCGCGTCAAGGGCGTGTCGAGCATCAGCGTGGACACGCACAAGTACGGCTTCGCGCCCAAGGGCAACTCGACGGTGCTGTACCGCACCGCCGCGCTGCGCACCTACCAGTACTACGTGTGCCCGGACTGGTCCGGCGGCGTGTACGCGTCGCCGGGCCTGGCCGGCTCGCGGCCCGGCGCGCTCATCGCCGGCTGCTGGGCGAGCCTGGTCTCCGTCGGCGAGGCCGGCTACGTGGACGCCTGCGGCAAGATTGTCGGCGCGGCGCGCAAGATTGCCGACGCCATCCGCGAGTCGCCCGCGCTGGCCGGCGAGCTCGAGATCGTCGGCCGCCCGCTCGTCTCCGTCGTCGCCTTCACGGCGCAGACGCTGGACATTTACGACATTGCCGACGCCATGTCGGCGCGCGGGTGGCACCTGAACGCGCTGCAGAACCCGCCGGCGATCCACGTCGCGGTCACGCTGCCCATCACCAAGGTCTGGGCGAAGCTGATCAGCGACCTGGAGGCGGCGGTGGAGGAGGAGCGCGAGAAGGAGCGCGTGCGCGTCGTCGAGGGCAAGGGCGCAAAGGGCAAGGCGGTCGGCGACTCGGCGGCGCTGTACGGCGTGGCCGGCTCGCTGCCGAACAAGAGCGTCGTCGTGGACCTGGCGACGGGATTCCTTGACTTGTTGTACAAGGCGTGATTCTAGATGTATGTATCTTGTTTTGGATATTTTGGATATTTTGGATGTTTTGGATATTTTTGGATTTTGCATCTTTTTTGGTTATCTGTCGTTGGATACATCTTGAACATTTGTTGTACATCTACCAAGCCTCTCATATTCCTCCTTCCTCTTACCATTGCCCTAGAGCACACAAAGGAACGTCCACTCAACGCAAGATAGTCACTCACTCCTGCAGCCCTGCAGCAGCTTCTGCAGTGTCGCCATGGACGCCTCCCGCTCCTCCGGCGACAAGTAGTCGCTCTCATCAACACAGGAACACGGCCCAAGCGGCGAGTCGTACATGTAGCACTCGGAGCACCACGTCAACTTGACACCACCAGCGAGCTCAATCACAGGCTTGCAATCCCAGGCTTGCATGCAGCCAATATCAGCAAGCGCCTCCCCGGAAAGCCTGGCCAGCCTCACGGCCTTTCGCCACGCGTGGCCCTGGTTGCGCAGGGTGCCGTCAAAGTTGCGCAGCACGGCGAGGACCTCTCCCCCCTCGGCCTGTACGGAACATGCGACAGCGCCATGATGCACCACCACAGAGTGGCATTGTAGAGCAACGCCAGGCAGCAGCAGTCGGTGGCCCTGTCGAAGTTGTCGCGGATGGCCCGTCGGCCAGTCAACGTCCGGGAATGCATTGACAATGTTGTCGTGCGCGTCCGTGCTGTCCTTGAGCCTGTCGCAGAGGCCCGTCAAGGCCGCCAAGTAGGCCCGGGTCGCGACGTGCCCGGGGCAGCCGAGTTCACCGCCGCCGCCGCCCATGACCTCGCCGCCGCAGACCATTACCCGCCACCGGACCGTCCGAGGCGTGCGCGACGGCGTCAGCGTCTGGCATCCCACTCGACCACGTCGGGAGGTTCTTCTTGGCGGCCCGCGCCGCGCCGGGGGTCCCGCGGCGCGAGGCGGTGGTGGGCCCTCGGGCGATGACACGGCGCTTCCCAGCTTCCGGACCAAGCCGCGCGAGCTCCCGCGCGGCGAGGCGTTGCCGCTCTCCATCAGCTGGACGACCCAGGCAAAAGATGGCTGACGGCGACCACTGCCGCATGCTCATGGCGAACGCCGTACACGGCTCCGCAGGGCAACCCCGCGAGCCTGTCCGGCAGGCCGCGCAGGCCGAGACCGCCGGCCTTGTTCGCGCCCCGGGCAAACGTCTCCCCCGCAAGCACAGGTAAAGGCATCCGTCGAGGATAGGCCGAGGTCGAGATTGTCTTTGGTCTTCGTGTGATTCTGCGCAAAGACGCTGCGCGTAAAGTCATCGTCATAACAAGTCACAGGCAAAGTGCAAAGGCAGCTCGTCCGACCCGAGGGGGTGGCTGGATCAGGTTATTGACGGCTCGACGCTGAGGTTCCGAGCCGATGTTTTCGTCTCAGTAGGAATACGAATCGGTCATGGTGTCGGAAAAAATACGTAGACTTTTTTTTATTTTATTTTTTTTATTTTATTTTATTTTTTTCAGGTATAAGAGTTCAGAGTGTCAAGGCCAAGATTATTGCGAGAGCCAGTCAGTGGCTGGTTATGTAGGGAAAGTTGACATGATTTATAGCCGCCTGGGTGATGGTTACTACTGCGTGTCGCACATTCCCTCATCAGATGGTGACGAGCTGCAAGATATTGAGTGGCATATACACACCAGTCAAAATGTACATGTATATTTTGAAGCCACGCACAGGCGTCCATGTGAGCCCGGTATGCACATCAATGGGTCTTCTACAAGACTAGGCTCGATCGTAGTGCTTGGAGACACGTATTCAGCTGCAAGAACGGGATTCACGAGGTGATAACTAATAAGGACTGCTATTTATATAGACGTTTTTAAAGTTTATATAGACACTAGCTCTATAATTCCTAATTAGGTTAGCGCTAAACTAATTAACTAATTAGAGGCTAGTATACTAAAAAACACCTTATAACACTAAGCTTAATAGTAGTAATAGCCCTTATACCCCTTTTTTATACTAATAATACACTAGAATAACCTTATTAGAAAGCCTCTAAGAATAGAGCTTTCCTAGTATTAAGGAGGCTCTAGATACTCTCTAGACCTAATAAAATACACTAGGCTTTATTATTTTAATTTTAAGTGTAAAATACACTTATAATAGTAATTAGAACTAGACATATATTTATTATAATTATAGTAGAGCTTTATAAAAAGAGCCCTTAACTTTAAAGTACTATAGAATATCCTTAAAAAATATAATTATAGTTTTAGTACTATTATTTAATTTAATAACTTTAGCTCTATATATTCTATATTTTTTAAGAATATTAAATATAATTATCTACTACTTATTATACTTATAAGTTTAGTATAAGTCTAGTATAATAGTGGCTTAATCCTAATCTATAGTAAGTCTGTTTCTTAGGTAGTGAGTTAGGTTAAAGTGCATAAGAGTGCTAGTAAGTAGTATTATAGTGTATAAGTACTATTAGGAGATTACTCCTAATAGTAAGACTATTACTTAGATTAATTAGTAGAGATCTAGTCTATCTATCTATAGGAAATCCCCTTCCTTATATATCTATCCTATCCTCTACTATATTCTAGATTATTCACTAATCCTAATAATCCTCCTTACTAGGCTTATCTTATAATCCTAATAATCCCTAGGCTTACTAGATTATTATAATAATCTATTAAGCTATTATATAACCTAATATCCTATTTTAGGTACTAGTAGGTCTAACCCTAGTTAGCCTTACTTAGCCCCTCTTTTATATAGGCTTAAGCTATAGTGTTTATAATAATATACTCTTCTACTAGTAGTCTTATCCTTAAGGCTATCTAAATAGGCCACCTAGGTAGTAGGTAGTTTTCCCTCCTTTATTATTATAAGTCGTTATATCTTCTAACTAAGTTATAAAAGCTTCTATTTAATCCTATAAACCTTCTTATAAGACTAATAAATAAAAACACCCTTTTTAAGTTAATAGTTAGTAGCCTTATTAATATACCTTTATACTTATCCTATACTAACTATAGTCTATTAGACTATAAGGCGTCTAATATAGATTCGTCTTATTACTTTAAGTGTATCTACTTTAACTAATTATAATATAATATAAATCCCCTTACTTTTTAATAACTCTATTATATTAGTACCTAGTACTAAAAGGCTAAGTCTAAGCTAGAGGCTATTAAAGAGGAACTTAAAAAGGTAAGTACTAAAGTGTATTATTTATAAAAATAAAAGAAATTATAGTTTAAGAAAATAATATACACTATTATATAGGGTATTAATAATATTAAAGAGTTAGAGTGTATAGAATAGGAGGAAGTAGAATAGCTTTAAAAGGCTACTAGTGCCTTTCCTACTCTATCTAAAGAGTTAGATCCTTCCTTAGTTTATTCCTTTAAGGCTAAGTTTAGTATAGAGTCTCTTAATAGCTCCTATAGGATTAACTAAAATACTTTTCTTTAGAGTAAAACTAGCTAAGTAGTTCTAAGTAGTTAGATAGGTTCCTAAGTGGCTCCTATATGTTTTTAGAGTTTAGGTATCCTTTTTATTTAATAAGATAATAATAATTCTTTTTAGTTCTTTATATTTTAAGTATTCTTTTAACTTTATATTTATTTATATTTTTAATAGTAATATCTATAGTAAGTATTATATTACTTAGTGCTTTCTCTAGTAATAATATATAAAATATAGGATATATCTTTATCCCTTCTAGTAATAATAGTTTATAGTTAACTTTTAATAGTTTTTATTTAATAAGGAATAGTCTAATTTTCTTCTAGTTAAGTTTATTACTAGGTCTTTTTATTTTAATATTTCTATAGATAAGGTAAACTTTATCTCCCCTCTCTAGGATTAGTACTAGTAATCTCTTTTTATCTATATAGTACTTTATTTAATTCTATAAAAATATCTATTCTATTTATAGGTGTTTTTATATTTCTATAATTATTACTATATATACTATAGCTACTAGTGCGTTTATATTCTATACTATATATGTTTTAATTATAGGGTTAAATCTATAGTTCACCCTAAAGGGTGATATTTTTATATTTTTATTTTCTAAGCTATTTATAGCCTATTATATAAGTAGTAACTATTCTACCTAATCGTTCTATTAGTAGTTTATATAGCTTTATAGATACTATTTAAGTATCTAGTTCTAAATTTCTATTTATCTATCTATCTATAGATAAAATACTATTAAAAGGTTTTATTTAACCTTTATAATTTCTATAAGGTATTTCTAGAAATTTAATATAAAGAGTTTATCTTAATCTAATATTAACTTTATTAGTAAACTATATTATATAATAATTATTTTAAAGAATATATATACTAATTCTTTTATATTACTTAATTCTATATATAGAATATAGTAGGTGTATTTTATAAGTTTATTAATAATAACTAGTATACTATTATAGTATACTCTAATTATTAGTTCCTTTAATATTAGTAGTTTAATAATAAAATTTATAGTAATTATCTACTATACTCTTTCTAGTAGTAGTATTAGTTATAGTTCTCTATAAGGTGTATACTATACTACCTTAGCTTTATTATAGGTGTTATATTCTATAATAACTTTTTATACTATCTTTCTACTTTCTAGGAAGTTATATAATCTTTTTAATCTATTAATTATTTTCCCTATACCTTAATATCTATATAATAGGTGTTTATATATTTCCCTAATAAGCTTCTCTTAGAGTATACTAGGAATATACTAATGTTTATTAAATAAGTAGTTCTTCCTACTCTTAGTTAAATGTGGTTTTATTTCTTAATTATTTAGGTAGCTATTGTTTTTTATATATAATATAATATATTATATCTATATATTGTCTAGTTTAACTTACTAGGTTATATTAACTTCTTATATACTTAGAATAAGGTTCCTATTCTTATTATACTTAAGTAGTAGATTCTTATCTAGTACTTCTATTGTTTTTAAGTTTTTATATTAGCTAAGAGTGTCTACTCTACTATTAAGTAATCTTTTCTAATATAGGATCTTAAAATTATAATCTATAAGGGTTTTATACTATCTAATCTAATGTTTATTTAGATCCTTTATAGTTATAAATAAGGTTAGGTTCTTATAATTAAAGNTCTTTTTAATCTATTAATTATTTTCCCTATACCTTAATATCTATATAATAGGTGTTTATATATTTCCCTAATAAGCTTCTCTTAGAGTATACTAGGAATATACTAATGTTTATTAAATAAGTAGTTCTTCCTACTCTTAGTTAAATGTGGTTTTATTTCTTAATTATTTAGGTAGCTATTGTTTTTTATATATAATATAATATATTATATCTATATATTGTCTAGTTTAACTTACTAGGTTATATTAACTTCTTATATACTTAGAATAAGGTTCCTATTCTTATTATACTTAAGTAGTAGATTCTTATCTAGTACTTCTATTGTTTTTAAGTTTTTATATTAGCTAAGAGTGTCTACTCTACTATTAAGTAATCTTTTCTAATATAGGATCTTAAAATTATAATCTATAAGGGTTTTATACTATCTAATCTAATGTTTATTTAGATCCTTTATAGTTATAAATAAGGTTAGGTTCTTATAATTAAAGTAAACCTTAACTTTATAGTTTATACCTACTAAATAGTGTTACTATTCTTTAAATACTTAAATAATAGCTATAAGTTCCTTATTATATATACTATAGTTTAGTTCTAGTCTATTAAGTTTCTTTAATAGGAATATAATAGGATAAAGTCTCCCTTTATTATCTCTTTATCCTAGTTATCTTTAGATTATATAGTCTAATATATTAGTCTTAACTTTAAATAGTCTATTTAGGTTAGCTATAAAAAGAACTAGCTCCTCTAGGATTCTATCTTTTAGGTTTTAGAATACTTTAACTTCTACTTCTATCTATTAGAACTAATTATCTTTCTTTATAAAGTTAGTTAGAGGAATAGTAACTTCTTTAAATCTATAAATAAACTTTTAATAGAAGTTAGTAAATCTAAGGAATCCTTAAACTTCTCTAATATTTATAGGTTCTAGTTAATTTCTAATATCTTTAATCTTAAATAGACTTATCCTAATTTATCCTAGTATAGTTTTATATCCTAGGAATTTAACTTTCTATTAGTAAAATCTACTCTTTATTCTTTTAACTAGGAGCTTATTATCTTATAGTACTTATAGTACTTTATATATATACTTTTTATATTCCTCTAGTGTATCTAAATAGATTAGTATATTATTAAAGTAGATAATAATAAATCTATTAAGTTATTTCTTTAGTACTATATTAATTATAGTCTAGAAAGTTNTTTTATATCCTAGGAATTTAACTTTCTATTAGTAAAATCTACTCTTTATTCTTTTAACTAGGAGCTTATTATCTTATAGTACTTATAGTACTTTATATATATACTTTTTATATTCCTCTAGTGTATCTAAATAGATTAGTATATTATTAAAGTAGATAATAATAAATCTATTAAGTTATTTCTTTAGTACTATATTAATTATAGTCTAGAAAGTTATAGGTGTATTTATAAGTCTAAAGGGTATTACTAGGTATTTAAAGTGTTCTCTTAAGGTTTAAAAGGTGGTTTTCTACTTATAACTATCTACTATATAGATAAGGTTATAAGCCCCTTTTAGGTTAAAGGTAGTAAACTATTTAGCTTATTCTAGCTTATCTTAAATCTCTATAATAAGTAGTAATAGGTATTAGTTTTTAATAGTAATCTCGTTTATTTTCTAATAGTTAATATATAGTTATAGCTTCCTATTTTTCTTTAGTACCTATAGGATTAAGTGTCCTACTAAGGACTCTAATAGTTATATATATCCTTTCTATAGTATTTCCTTTAAATATTCTTTAAGTGCTTTATTTTACTCTAGGTTAATAGGATAGACTTTATTAAACATTAGTTCTTTACTAGACTAGAGTTTAATCTTATAGTCTTAGTATAAATATTCTAGTAATCCTATTTCTAGCTCTCTACTAAATAGCTTACTATACTTTAAGTATTCCTTAGGAATCTCTATTATACTAGCTTTTAACTCTCTAGTAATTATATATAATCCTAGAGGTTAGTTATAATTTAATAAAGGTGCCTTTCTTTAGCTACTCTTCTTATTATAATTATATCCTAGTATATCCTATTAAAGTTAGTCTATTCTCTAGTTAACTCTAGGATTACTCGCCTATAACTAGAGTATCCCTAATATAATATTATATTTTAAGATCTCTATAATATCTAAGGAGAGAGTATAGTTTATACCTTAGATAGAAATAGGAAGTTATATAGTTTCCTAATCTACTACTCTATAGCTATACTTAATAACTTCTCCTTCTATATTTATAAGTTAGTAAGGCTTATTTTTCTTTTTCTAAAGTAATTATAATTTATTAATAAGATTTAATAAGATATAGTTTCCTTATACTCTACTATTAATTATTACCTAGA
>MWMN01000144.1:0-34888 GCA_002968875.1 Cordyceps cicadae | reverse complement strand
AAATAGGAAGTTATATAGTTTCCTAATCTACTACTCTATAGCTATACTTAATAGCTTCTCCTTCTATATTTATAAGTTAGTAGGGCTTGTTTTTCTTTTTCTAAAGTAATTATAATTTATTAATAAGATTTAATAAGATATAGTTTCCTTATACTCTACTATTAATTATTACCTAGAATATTCTTCCTTTAATAAAGATATTAATTATAAAATATATAGTACTATTAATATTTATAGTATATAGAGACCTATTAGATCTCTATTAATAAATTAGTCCTAATAGTAGTAATAGCTATCTTTTCCTAAATTCCTTTTCTTATTAGTTTTTTATTTAGATAAAAGGTTATCCTACTAGTATTAATTACTATCTCTATTTATATATTCTTCTTAGTGTTTATATTAANCTTTTCCTTATTAGTAGTATTAAGTTCTATTAGTCTAGTATAGTAACTATAAGCGGTAGAGGTCTTTTATAGCTTACTAGTGTTTAGTTTATTAAACTTCCTAAATAGCCTATAGCTAGGTCCTCCCCTTTTCTCTTAATGTCTTTTATATAGGCGATTATCTACCTTAATAACTAGTTCTATAAAGTCGTTAAATTACTAAGGTTATAGTTCTCTATAGATATTATCCTTTAGTTCTTCCTTTAATCCTAGGTAGTAGATTTCTATTTTAGGTTTATTATCCTAATTAAGTTTAGATATAATCCTTTTAAATTCCCTAGTATAATAAGCTATAGATCTAGTCTACTTAAATTAAAGGAGCTATTATATAGCTTCCCTATACTTATCTAGGTTTCTAAAGGTATTAAGGAGTTACTCCTTAAAATTATTATAGTCTTTAAACACTTAGATTGTTTTAGTGTTTTATTTAGTGTTATCTTTTCCTTCTAAGTAGTCGTATAGTATAGGCTCCTACTATTCTATTACTTTTCTAGTTAAGAGGTTTCTAATATATAGGATCCTAGCTTTAGGTGTTCTAAGTATTTTATTATTAATATAGAGGTAGGCCCTTACTTAAATAAAGAAGTTTCTTATATCTCCCTTAGTACTATTATAAAGAGTAGGTTTTAGGAACTTAGGCACCCTAGCTTCTTAAGATTATCCACTATAGTTACTCCCTTCCTTAATCTATTCCTTAAGTTAGTCTTTTTTATTATTAAGTTTATTAATTTCTCCCTATTATTATTCTATATTTTTAAAGTTCTTTATTATCCCTTTTAAGTTACTTAACCCTTTCTAGGAGTTTCTTTATAGCCTTAGTAGTACTACTAGTAGGTCCACTTATAGTAGACATCTTAGTTAACTACTTATAGTTTTAAGGTAACTTACTAAATAGGACTAATTAAAATATAATAGTAGCTTAATCCTAATCTATAGTAAGTCTATTTCTTAGGTAGTAAGTTAGGTTAAAGTGTATAAGAGTGCTAGTGAGTAGTATTATAGTATATAAGTACTATTAGGAGATTACTCCTAATAGTAAGACTATTGCTTAGATTAATTAGTAGAGATCTAGTCTGTCTATCTATAGGAAATCCCCTTCCTTATATATCTATCCTATCCTCTACTATATTCTAGATTATTCACTAATCCTAATAATCCTCCTTACTAGGCTTATCTTATAATCCTAATAATCCCTAGGCTCACTGGATTATTGTAATAATCTATTAAGCTATTATGTGACCTAATGTCCTATTTTAGGTACTAGCGGGTCTGACCCTAGTTGGCCTCACTTAGCCCCTCCTTCGTATAGGCTTAAGCTGTAGTGTTTATAACATCTAGTACCTCTTATAATAGTACTTTAGTTAGGTTAAACTATATAACCTTATTACTATAAAAAACATTAATAGCTAATTAACTTTAAAGACTATTACTATCTAATTAGCTAAGGAGAACCTTAGTCTTTTAATCTATCTATAGGATGTCTAATTAATTTAATCTAAATTATATTAGGTTAAGTATAGTACTAGCTTATTTATATAAGTGTTTATTAATATCCTTAAGAGTAATAATAAGGTTTATTTCTATAATATCTATTATAACTCTAAAGGGTATATTTCTTATATATTTTAAGTATATAAGAACTTAATTAAGTATTAGTAAAGAAATCCTAAGCTCTTTATTATAAATAACACCTATAAAGTTAACTAATTTAATATACTATTATTATAAGTAAATAGTATTATATCTTTATATACTACCTTTTTAGTAGTATTTAGTATAGGATTAAAAAAAGACTTAAACACTTATATATAGTAGTTAAAGTAGTTTTAAAAGGTTACTAATTATACTAGTATTATATATCTAGATATTACTATTATAGACTTTAACTATACCCTTAAAGCTACTCTTTAGAATAGCTTTCTTTTATACTAATAGTAAATTTATATATAGTATATTAGTAAGAATATCCTTTATAATATTAAAAAAAAATAGTATAGTAGTAAGCTAATAGGGCTACCTAATAATAATAACCTCTTTAAGGCTCTTAGTAATATAGTACCTAACTTTAAAGAGGCGCTTTACTAACTTTACTACTCTATAAGGGTATATTATATAGATTAGTAGAGTACTACTAGATCTAATTTATAGTAAAACCTTTATAATAATAATCTATAAGTACTATTAGAAGCTCTTTTAACTAAAGGTACTAGTATAGCTTTATCTAGCTATAAAAATAATATATAAGTACTATTTATATATTAAAAGAGTATTATTAATAAGCTAATTATATATAATAAGTTTATAATTATATAGTATTACTTTTATAAAGTTTAGTATAGCTAACTAAGTTAATTTTTTTCTTTCTATTTAATAATATATTTTTTAATAATTTTAGTATAGGTATTCTTAAGTATTTATACTAGATATATCTATCTATTTAATACTAATTTATATACTTTATAATCTAAATATATTATAATTATAGTATTATAGTAACCTTATAAGCTAAAAGTAGTTACTTAGAGTTTAAGAATTATATTATAAATTAGATAACTAACCTTTATATAATAAATAGTAAAATATTCTATATAGTCCTTAACTAAATTACTTAATATAACTAATAGCTTAATTACTAACTTATACAAAGGCGTATTAACTAGGATAACTACCCTTAATTACTACCTATTACTAGTAAAATTAGTTAGAAGGTAATAGATAAGATTATTAATTAGGTTAAAAAGGCTAAAGACCTATTATAACTAAGTAGTTAATACCCCTCTATATATACTAATAGTTATACTACTTAATAAGGGCTTTTATATAACTATTAGATAGCTAATTTATTAGAGTCTAAAGGCCTAATAACCCTTAATAATATTAATTACTATTAGTAGCTATAAGCTAATAATAAACTATAGGCGTTAGTTATAGCCTAGACCTATAAGCTAAACCCTTACCCTATATACTAGTAGTTAAATAATAGCTTAATTCTAATACTAATAGTACCCTCTAGCTATAAACTAAACTACTAGGAGAGGCCTAAAGAGACTACTAGATGTCTACTAGCCTTATATAATAGTGGCTTAATCCTAATCTATAGTAGGTCTATTTCTTAGGTAGTAAGTTAAGTCGAATATATATAAAGTACTAGTAAGTAGTATTATAGTGTAAGTTATATTAGGAGATTACTCCTAATAGTTAAACTATTACTTAGATTAATTAGTAGAGATCTAGTCTAGCTATCTATAGGAAATCCCCTTCCTTATATATCTATCCTATCTCTACTATATTTTCTAGATTACTCTAGATTACTAGTGATCCTAGTAATCTAGATACTTATATAGGATTACTACTAGCTTACTATAATCTATAGTGATCTAGTTATATAATCCTCTATCCTAGCTTAGTGACTTATAGGCGCCCGCCTAGTCGTTCCTTTAGGCCACTCCCCTAGCTGCCTTGTATACGTTTCCTAGTTTGTAACACTTTACTACTAGCCTCCTTAGCCTTACTAGTCTCTTTAGTACTAGCTTTAATAGTAGTTTTACTAGTACTAGGGAGCTCTATTAGTTAATATAGTAGAGGTAGTAGAGCCTCTAGTAGAGCCTCTAGTAGAGCCTCTAGTACTAGTATAGCTTATAAGAGGTATTAATTAGTAGCTATATAATAGCTTATTAGCTTATAGATAGCCACCTTTAAGGCTTAAATTAAAGAGTGATTAAGGTTATAGGTTAGCCTTTAGCCTACCTTAATATATATTACTATAACCCCTATTAATTTAGGGTAAATTTAGGCTATTTAGCTATATCTATTATCCTAGGTTACTATTATGGGTTAGCCTAGACTACTACGAGTAGGCACTATATAGAGGTTATATTAAAATTCCTAAGGAAGGGGGAAGCTATCTAGTTAGTAATATAGCCTTTATCTAAAGAGGAGTGGGTTTATACAGCTTATAGGTTGTGTAGTAACACTATATAACTATTTAGAGTAGGCCTAAGCCTAAATCCTTTATATAGCCCCTACTAAAAAAAAAAAAAAAAAAGTGTAGGGGTTAGCCGCCCTACCTTATATAATCACTCTACCTTACTAAGCCACTATTAGTTCATAGGGCTAAGGCTACTATAGTAGTAGGCACTACACTTATTAGGCACTATAGTTATAAACTATAGTAGCCTAGTGTTATTAGTCTTTCTTATAGGGCCTATTATTATAGTCCTTTACCTAGTAGCCTACTTATTCTATAAAGGAACTAATTATAAGTAGGGTTTATAGTTAAGCCTATTATAGGCCCTATAGGTCTTAGCCTATCTCTCTTTATTATCCTATTAGGGCCTAGCTTATAGGGGTTATAAAAGTGAGTAGTAACTCACTTTTTATCTAGCTATATTTATAGTGAATTTAAGTTATAGTCGTCTTAGCCCCCTCTCCTTTACTCTTCCTTTCTCCTTCTTCTTCTTTTTAAATTCTAACTCCTATAACCCTTCTCTAGTCTATTTCTATACTATTCTTAATCCTAAAATCGCTTATAACTCCTTATTTTCTATACTATTCTTCTTTATCTCTTAATTAGTACTAAGAGTATATCTACTACTACTAGTCCCCCTCCCCCCCCACCTCTAGGCAATAATGGTTTAGCTAGTCCTAGTAGCTATCACTAGCTATAATAAGTTAGTAGTAGAGTCATTATAGTAAGTGACTCTAATAATAAAGAGCTACTTAAATTCACTTAAGAGTGGTTCCCTTATAAAGTAGTGTTTTAATATAATACTATTTAGCCTCTAGCTTAAGTGTCTACTAACTATAATAGTAACCTATAAGAAGTACTATAAATAGAAGAAACTATATAACTTATATAACTATCTCTTTACTATAAGTCCTTTACTATACTCTCTACTAAAACGTATATATACACTTATAGTCTAAGGTAGAGCTATTAAAAGATAATATATTAATAAGCCTAATAAGGCTAGGTTAAAGAAAGGGGTCCTAACTACTACTATAGTGGTTCTTATTAGTAATCTAAATAACACTATCACCTAGCTTAAGTAGAACCTACCCTAGCTAACACTCGTCTCTACTATAACTACACCTAGTAATATAGCTAACATTAAAGAGGGTATAGGTAGTAGCTAGCTTATTCTTATATATAAAGATAAAAAGGAGAAAAAAGGGGTCTCCACAAATATACCCACTTTTTCTCCACTTTATAAGATTATACATCTCTATAAATATACCCACTTATACCCACTTTTATTAAGTTAAGTTATAATATTATAATAATATAATTATAATGTTATTAAACCTTAATTCTAATATTAGAGTTATCTATAATATAACTATAATATTAGAATAAGGTTATATACTATATCTCTAATGTTTAATAAAGGTCTAGACTTAAATAGACTTTTAAGTACTTAACTATATAAAGGGTAACCTTTTCCTATACTAAATAGCTTAGAAGAAGTAATAAATTTATAACCTTTACTTCTCTTATACTTATAAGAGAACTTCTTACTAAGTTTTATTATCTTCCACTTTATAATAACCTTATATACCTTAATATTATATTAGAGGGTAGTAGGTATTATAGCTAGGATACTATATTCTACACTATATAGTAGGTAAACACTAATATAGTAAACCTTAATTATAGGTTTAAGGCCTTATAGGGGACAATAGTATAAATAATATAGTAAAGTGTAGCTATATAGGCTTAATAAACCACACTTATATAGGCCTTTATTAAGAACTAGTTATACCTATAGAGGGCCCTTAAGTAGTGTCCTTTACACTCTTATTACTCTTACTCCTACTCCTACTTAGATAGTAAGAATAATCACTAACACTTATATTAGTCTTATTATAGTAGGCGTTTATAGTACTATAATTCTTATAAGCACTCCCCTTACTACTATTTATACTCCCCCTACTACTATACACCCTCCCCTCCTTATAAGTTAACCTATTACTAAGTTTATTTTAAAGAGTCTTATAACACCCCTAGTGACTAGTCACTTATATAGTATACCTAACTATATACTATATCTAACCTACTTAGCTTCTCCCTACTAGTGTAAGAGGCCTCCTTAACACCTAATATACTATAGCCCCCTATTACCTAGGCAATAGTATAACTGTGTAGAAATCCTTCGCCCGTCTAGCTAATCGTGCGACAACGCGTAACCTAGGTGAGCTCTGCCCTAGTATAGCAGCCTATAGGTGAGTTGTCGCTAAAACTCAGTTCACCCCTTAGGTGGTGTTAGATGTGTAATAGTGTGTATATAGGTAGGCACAGCTACTTCTTAAATACATATTATTCTTCTAGTGTAGATTACTATATATATATAATAGGGCTATTACCCTACTAAGTGTATCTAGGTTATTCCTTTATATTATACCTTATATAAACCTAGGTTCCTTTATATTAACTATTAATTTTATTAGTTTCCCCCCCCCCCTAATATACTCTTATATATATACGTATATATAGGTATACTTTATAGCTATAAATAGTGTGTTAATATACTAATACACACATTATAGTTTAGTTAATAGTTATACTATCTTACACACTCCTATACTATCTCTATATATTCTTATATAACTTTATATTAAAAATAACACTCTTATAGACTCTTATACTATATTAACCACTATAGTGGTTATTCCTAGTAAGATTAGAGATAACACTATACTATTATATATAGAAGTAGTCACTAGTAGGACTTTATACGCTTATATAACTATTTAGGCTATTATTATATATAAGAGTGGTATTTTAAAGAAGGCCCTTATAAAACTAATTAAGATTATTCTATATATCTCTATAAGTACTATTTTATATATAATACCTTATATTACTAACACTATAATATATAGTTTAAGCGCCTTCTTATACTAAAGTAGGTGCTTAATAGTGCTTATACACTTATTAAGCCTAAAACCAAGCTTTTATATTTATAGACCTATAAGGTAGTACTTAAGTAGCTTTATAGAGAAGTCTAGGTTAGTAATAACTATTATAGATAGTGTTATAATAATAATAGCCACTTTATAGAGTGTATTATACTTATATAGCTTTCTAAGGGTTATAGTAACTATTACTATAGCTAACACACTAATAAGTGTATAAAATCTTATAAGTATAATATATACGCCTATAAAACAGTGACTCTTACTTATATATACGTTTATAAGCTAGTACACCCCCTCTCCCTACTTATAAGCACGCTTATAACACTACTAGTAGTATAAGTACTAATAATACTATAAACGTCTATAAAACTAACTTTATAGTCGCTTATTATTTAATAACTCCTATATAAGTTTATAAGCTTATATATATACTCTAGTTAGTTATATAAGCGGCTAAAGAGTATAGTAAGTATATATAATAATATAAAATAGATATTCACTAATATAAAAAGTTATATATAAGGCTACTACTAATACTAGTTCTATATAATTATATACTACTTTATAGCTCTATACTATATTAAGTAGTAAAAATAGTTAGTTAGTTTGTTTTTATATAATTATGTATTATTTAGGGTATTAGTTAGTAGTTAGGTGTATAGAATACCTATAGATAGTTATTAAGTTTTAGGAATAGTTATAGTATATACTTATATATAGTTATATAATAGAGACTTAGATTATATCTATAATCTTAATAGTATATACACCTATATAATACTATATAATAATATAAATATAGCTATAATTATATAATAAACTATTATAAGTCTATATTAACTATAACTATATCTATATAGTGTTTATATATATATATAGTATAATACACACACTACTTATATATATATATATATAGTAATAGTAGCTGTTACTAGTCTATACACTTATATAAATGTTATTATAAAAGGGGTAGATAAATAGGTCCCTTATCCTATATTGTGTCTACACACACATAGGTATAGTAAGGCTAGTGTGTACACACAATACTATAACCNCTATAAGGTAGTACTTAAGTAGCTTTATAGAGAAGTCTAGGTTAGTAATAACTATTATAGATAGTGTTATAATAATAATAGCCACTTTATAGAGTGTATTATACTTATATAGCTTTCTAAGGGTTATAGTAACTATTACTATAGCTAACACACTAATAAGTGTATAAAATCTTATAAGTATAATATATACGCCTATAAAACAGTGACTCTTACTTATATATACGTTTATAAGCTAGTACACCCCCTCTCCCTACTTATAAGCACGCTTATAACACTACTAGTAGTATAAGTACTAATAATACTATAAACGTCTATAAAACTAACTTTATAGTCGCTTATTATTTAATAACTCCTATATAAGTTTATAAGCTTATATATATACTCTAGTTAGTTATATAAGCGGCTAAAGAGTATAGTAAGTATATATAATAATATAAAATAGATATTCACTAATATAAAAAGTTATATATAAGGCTACTACTAATACTAGTTCTATATAATTATATACTACTTTATAGCTCTATACTATATTAAGTAGTAAAAATAGTTAGTTAGTTTACTTTTATATAATTATATATTATTTAGGGTATTAGTTAGTAGTTAGGTGTATAGAATACCTATAGATAGTTATTAAGTTTTAGGAATAGTTATAGTATATACTTATATATAGTTATATAATAGAGACTTAGATTATATCTATAATCTTAATAGTATATACACCTATATAATACTATATAATAATATAAATATAGCTATAATTATATAATAAGCTATTATAAGTCTATATTAACTATAACTATATCTATATAGTGTCTATATATATATATAGTATAATATATATACTATTTATATATATATATATATAGTAATAGTAGCTATTACTAGCCTATACACTTATATAAACATTATTATAAAAGGGGTAGATAAATAGGTCCCTTATCCTATATTACGTCTATACATATATAGGTGTAGTAAGGCTAGTATATATATATAATACTATAACTAGCTATTAATCTTAATCCTTTTAAAGAGGCTATTATTAACTATATTAATCTATAGATTCTATACTATACTATCTATAAGATCCTATAGGATAACTATAGCTATAATATATATATATAAACACTCTAGAGGTTTCTTTAAAAAAACAATATTATTTCTTAAGTATATTTATTAAGTTATAATAAGCTTAATCTATATATATAGACACTTTATTTTAAATAGAACCTTAATAATTATAATATATATTAGTAGCTTATAAATAAGGGCTTTACTATCTTACTTTATTAAGTCTATATACTCTACTATATATAGGAGATATACTACTACTATAATAGTAATAGGTAGGTAACTATATATACATATACACATGAATACCTCTAGAACGATTTCACTATAGAATAACAAATAATAAATAATAGTTAGACATTCCTAATAGCCTATATATATAAGGCTAGGATTAATATTAGTTATAATACATTATATAAGGTATATTATAAGGTATTATCTAAGAACCTATAAGAGTACTAGAACTACACTAAGATACTATATACACACTTTAAGACATTTAGGCCTAACTAGATATAGTCTATTAATAGTTATAAGAAATTATAACTATAGGGGTTTAAGATATATATAGGAATTAATACTTACTTATACTATATTACCTAGTTTTATATTAGAGTCTCTATAATAATATTATAGAGTATTATATAGTAGTATATTATACTACTAAACATATAGGGTACTATACTAGTACACTTATAATCTAACTATAGTAGTAAGATAGTTATTATTACTAGTCTATATTAGTTTCTATCCTATAATAATACCCTATTATAGTATATAATATATAAGGATAATAATATACTATTATATCCTATAGACTAGCTACTATCTATAGAGGAGCTTATATTTATAAAAGTGTGGTTATATAGTTAAAGTGTCTATAACATCTAAATTAAGGGATAGTAGTGCTTTCTTACTATCCTAGTCGTATAATAGAGGGTAAGTATACACTACTAAATATATATAACTATACTAATCTAACTATATAGATATACTTCTTTATACTTAATAACTATAGCCTATTCTAAGTAAAGAATCTTATAGATAAGGTTATTATCCTATATTTATATATACTACTTATCTAAGAGGACCTTCACACTTTTATTTATAAGTAGAATATCTATAATATCTACCTATAAGAGGGTAAAGTTATAGGAAAGCTAAATATTCTATATTATAATATTAGATAAACTATTAAACCTAATTATATATTCCTACTACTATAGGCGGATATTAAAATAGTTAATTCTATCTTTAACCTACTAGGTAATATACTTAATACATACTTACCTAAAACGACTCACTAGATCTATAATTGAATTATTTAGTATAAGTTTAGTGGTTTACCTAGTAAAGGGAACCTAGAGATACTGTTTTTTAGTATATATATCCACTTATATATAAGGTTAAATTAATATTAGGATAAGGGTATTTTACTAANACTAGAGAATAACCTAATAATAAGGATATATATTCTAATTAGGGTTATTTTAAATAAGCTCTTTATACTCTATACCCTTTTAGGGATAGAACTTATTAATTATAATAAATAACTATAGTAGTAGAAAGAATAAATATTTATATAAAGTTTTTTCCCCTTTATATAAACTACTAATATATATATATACCTATAATATTAACTTACTAATAAATAAAAACGTTTAATTATATATTTAACTCTATTATACCTAGATATTTACCTACTTAATAAATACTTTAGTAATCTACTACTATTATACTTAAGTAATATTATATATAGTTATTAACCCTTCTATATTTATTAGGACATTCTATTATAATAGTTTAATTATAATATATATTAATAATATAGACACTTTTTAGTTAATATTTATAAATACCTTTTAATAAGTATTAATATACTTAAAAGGAATATATATAGTTTATATAGGTATTACTAGCTAGCCCCTAAAGCTAGATATAGCTAATAAAGATATAGCCACTATTTTAATATCTTAAATATAGTGTCTTATACTCTTTACTATAAATATATAATTATCGCTTTAATATTCTAATTCTATAATAAATCTAGTAGTTAACCCCACCTATAGCCATATATAGATAATAAATTAAACTATAGTAAGTATAATAGTTATAACTACTTATATATTAAATTTAGCTGCCTATTTATAAGAATATTAGCCTTTATAAGCACCTAAGCTATTAATACACTTAGATTATTAGACTAAGTTATAGAGGCTATAATAGTAGGTAATACTATATCTATAATAGTAATAGGTATAATAAATAGAAGGTATAAAGTTAATATTATTTTTAGTGTTTAAGTACTATAAGTATAAAATATAAAACCCTATAACTATAATTAACGCTTAAAAAAATAAATATAGTAGATAGACCGCTATAGAAAAGTATATTATATACGCCCTTAGTGTCTCCCTACTACGTAAACCCTAATATAAGAATACAAATTGAGTTTTAGCGACAACTCACCTATAGGCTGCTATACCCTGGTGTGTCGCGCGACCCGCTTCAGCTGAGCGAGCTAGGCATCCTTGCAGAAAACTGTTTATTATTGTTCATTTCTTGCCTGCAGCACTCGACTCGAGGCCTTTCCAGGTTAGGACGAAGATAGAATGTATAGAGTCGACAGTATTGTTATGCTATATTTGACTCTTCTACTAGGAAAATTAATAGTCCGTACTATATAGCATAAGGGCTAACATCGCTCATCTTATGCATCTGACCGCCGATTTTCTTCCACTCTAAGATAGCAGTCGTACTGTGTCCACGTAAGCTAGCAGTCGTACTGTGTCCACGACCAGCGGCTTACGAATCATAGCGAACCACAACGGCCTTATTCACTTATTAAATAACAGCTATGCATACCTCGTAGCTATCTATTTGTGGTCCATCACCGTAATCGTCACTGCATCTATCGTATGGGCACTGTTTGCCTTAACCATGGACTTATTATACTTTGAGATAAGGAGAATTTGTGCTTTGCGTAGCTACGCTGTAATCCTAGACACGGGATGGGCAATAGGAGCAGAAAGAAATTTAATACTTTTAAAGCATAATAGTTTTGTAGGTCGGACTGGTGACCGAGGGTAAGCTATTATAGCGTCTCGCTAGTGTAGCAGCATTGTGCCGTCGCGCCATGTCGTGTGCAAATTACCTAACAATTGTATTCCCGTCCTTTTGCATCACTCCTTAGCAAATCAACAATATGATTCATTTCTCAATTGACGGCATGCACACATGAGCTCTAGTACGGCCGGCTCAGTTTATGCGAGCCTTATGCCTTATCGATTAGGAGGTTGTCGTGGCAACGAGCAACGCACTACGTTAGGCACTAATACTGTCACAGTGGCTCGTGCAAATACATTATCTACCTCCATCTTCATCTACAACTCAAGAGAAAAATTGTTCAACCCTATAACCATTTCACCGCATAGTGGCAGGCCATCCTTTCCTATCCACTCAAGACAAGTTGTCATCCACCAAGCAAGTACGATTAGATGTAGGAAGAGCAAATTCGTCGTCGATATTCAGCTGAACGAGCTAGGCATCTATGCAGAAAACTGTTTATAGTTGTTCATTTCTTGCCTGTAGCACTCGGCCAATAGAGGCCATCTTTGTAGGAAAAATTCATCCTAAGGGTGGCCTGTTGCCCGCCTCTATTTATCATCCGCATTAGAGTCAGCTTAGGCGTCGCCTATACCCGTGACTAAGAGGTTTCACTTCCGCTTCTTTATAAATTTTCTTTATAATTTCATGAAATATAAAGCTAAATAGCACTATACCTCAGCTAAACCACTTCTCTAGAGGCCGCTTAAGCCTTAAGGCATCTATACTGTGCTAGGCGCTATTTCAGATGTGATTCAGTCTGTACTCAAGATCCATTCCGTCGTCTTCATCTGAATCATACGCATCTGCGCTGAGTGCTTGCTGTTGCCGCCGCTGTTGCTGCTGCTGTTCTTCTCGCCTTAGAAGAGCGAGAATATGACGCGCGGCAGATTTCCTCCCAGTAGATAATTCTAAATTGAATGGCTTTGAGCGGTGTAGACGAACAGTCGTGTCCTTTGTTTCGTCGTCTATTAGAGCTTTTTGGCTTTGTCTATCTGTGATGTCGAGATAGGCTGCATAGTCTGCACCGAATTCGTAATGGCAGAATTGTATAAATGTATTGCTGGCGGTGATGAGGATGGAACTGGCCCAGAAGCTCTCGTTAGCGCATAGCAGTAAGAAAGGCACACTTGGAGCTGGGTTACTAAACTGTTCCCCTAGTTTGTCTGAATTTGCTCGCCAACCAAGCACCGCCTCTCCTAGATTCTGCGCCAGCATCGCGTTTGACATGATTGGGTTATACCTGTCGGTTCTGTAGCATTGATGCAGCTTCTGGGCCCGCTTTACCTCAAATGAGGCCAGCAGCGCATTGTCTATGATCCAACCCGCGGGTAGTCTTTGAAACGAGGCGATGCCGCCATCGTCTTGGCCGCTGCTCAAGGCACTGCCGACGGCTGCCGTCGAGGACCAACGCTCGATACGCGGCCGCACCTCGAGCTGGGCGGCGTTAGGCTGCTCGAGGCAGCACTGTAGCACGTAGCGGGTAAACTCAACGAGAAGACGGACCGCCACCTCTTCTTGTATGCCACTGCGCGCTTCGCTCTTATCATCGTCGATGTCCGACTCGCCCTGCTCGTAGCTGGACGAGGAAGGCGGCTGCTGCGGTGACGAGGAGCCATCGATGACCTCTGATGAGTTGACGAAGCCATGCGGCGTCGAGACGGACTGCTTTGCACGAGCCGGCCGTCCAGGCGATGGCGGAGACTCGTCGGGGTCGGAAGCATGAGCTACGTTGCGGGCTTGCGCGAGGGCAACCTTAAAGGGACCGAGCGCATCCGGGCCGAGCAGTAGCAGCTCGCTCTCGGACGCGAGGAGCTCCTCCGGCCGCAGCTCTCGAAGTAGATGATGCACCCGCTCCTGATTCACACACTGCGGGGAGCTGTCCGGACGCAGTATCGGGCAAGAGAACGTGTAGTCGGCAGCAAACGTCTCCAGAACGTCCTTCTCTGACACAATTTGTAGCCGGTAGGCAACAAGATGCTCATATGTCCACTTACTGGCGGGATATCGAAGCTTGTGTGCTAGGTCCGCAAGAACATGTACATCTTCTCGCTGGCCAATTTTGCGAATGTCTGCTAGGGTCTTAGCGTTATATATACCACGCGTCATAATGATACTAAAGTTATTGATGCAAAAGCTAGTGGGCATAAATCGAACTGATATGGATTGCCCTATTGATAGGGGAAAAGACTGCGCTATTTCATTCTTAGTTGACTGTGTAGGTTGAAGATCAGGCAGGTCATGGGACGGACCCGTCGCACTGTGGACCGTTACCCCGCGCGGGCCTATAAGTGATTGTTTCTTAGGCTGATCAGCAGCCTTGGCTAGGAAACTTACTATCCATAGATCTTTCGCAAGATAAAAGAAAACCTGGGGATTTTGCTGACTCGTTAACACAGGTATTTGCAGCCACCTCTTCTCCCCTTCGCCGCCCTAGCCTCTCCCAGTTTCTTCTCTCAGACAAGTTCATCCTCACGCAACACCTCCCAAACACGGCGCACTGCGCTTCGTGGCGTCGCTAGGCTTATGGTCGAGATACGAAACGCCACGTCCAGACAGGCTACCGCGGCCGACGGTTCGTCCAGCTTCCGGAGGAGGGCCGCGGGCACACAACCTTGGTAGCAGTACAGCTGCTGCGCGCCAACGCCTGGAACAGCGAGCAGGAGCACCTTCCAGCGTGGCGCTTCGGGGGCTAACTTCCTGTGCGCCTGCGCCAGAGCGATAAGCAGGCTGCAGATGTACGGATCCCGACAGGCCCTTGTGGGCTGTAGCGCCTTTTCCTTCTTGCGCCGCACGATCAGCTCGGCACCGTAGTTCTGACCAGCCCTCCCTTTACCTCCGTGCACCCACTTGTGTCGCGCTTCGGATATCGCGTCGAAGTTGGTGGAAATCATCATTCGGCCCTCCCGCCTTGGCCGTCCATACACCCTGAACGTGTAAATGGCAGACAGTCTCCCCTCTAAACTGCATCTCGATTCGGCCCCAGTCCCTACCATACGAGCATTAGCTTCTGGGTTCGTCTTCGCCTATTGCTTATTCTTGTCTTCTCTAAAGACGTACCTGATGCGGGTCAGCCCATAGCTCCGTAGTAAAGTAGCCATCGCTGTTCTCTGTAGGTCCGCGCCCCAGCCCATCAAGCATTTCATTGCACGGAGGCTGTCTCCTGTGTCCCAAGGGAGGCCTGTTGCCCGCCTCTGTTCACCGTCCGCATCGGAGCCAGCTTGGGCGTCGCATATGCCCTGGTGAGGGAGAGGTTTCGCTTTGCGAAAGTGGACACCCAGCAGCTCTAGATGGTGTGGCGTCNGTTTAAGTACTATAAGTATAAAATATAAAACCCTATAACTATAATTAACGCTTAAAAAAATATATAGTAGATAGACCGCTATAGAAAAGTATATTATATACGCCCTTAGTGTCTCCCTACTACGTAAACCCTAATATAAGAATACAAATTGAGTTTTAGCGACAACTCACCTATAGGCTGCTATACCCTGGTGTGTCGCGCGACCCGCTTCAGCTGAGCGAGCTAGGCATCCTTGCAGAAAACTGTTTATTATTGTTCATTTCTTGCCTGCAGCACTCGACTCGAGGCCTTTCCAGGTTAGGACGAAGATAGAATGTATAGAGTCGACAGTATTGTTATGCTATATTTGACTCTTCTACTAGGAAAATTAATAGTCCGTACTATATAGCATAAGGGCTAACATCGCTCATCTTATGCATCTGACCGCCGATTTTCTTCCACTCTAAGATAGCAGTCGTACTGTGTCCACGTAAGCTAGCAGTCGTACTGTGTCCACGACCAGCGGCTTACGAATCATAGCGAACCACAACGGCCTTATTCACTTATTAAATAACAGCTATGCATACCTCGTAGCTATCTATTTGTGGTCCATCACCGTAATCGTCACTGCATCTATCGTATGGGCACTGTTTGCCTTAACCATGGACTTATTATACTTTGAGATAAGGAGAATTTGTGCTTTGCGTAGCTACGCTGTAATCCTAGACACGGGATGGGCAATAGGAGCAGAAAGAAATTTAATACTTTTAAAGCATAATAGTTTTGTAGGTCGGACTGGTGACCGAGGGTAAGCTATTATAGCGTCTCGCTAGTGTAGCAGCATTGTGCCGTCGCGCCATGTCGTGTGCAAATTACCTAACAATTGTATTCCCGTCCTTTTGCATCACTCCTTAGCAAATCAACAATATGATTCATTTCTCAATTGACGGCATGCACACATGAGCTCTAGTACGGCCGGCTCAGTTTATGCGAGCCTTATGCCTTATCGATTAGGAGGTTGTCGTGGCAACGAGCAACGCACTACGTTAGGCACTAATACTGTCACAGTGGCTCGTGCAAATACATTATCTACCTCCATCTTCATCTACAACTCAAGAGAAAAATTGTTCAACCCTATAACCATTTCACCGCATAGTGGCAGGCCATCCTTTCCTATCCACTCAAGACAAGTTGTCATCCACCAAGCAAGTACGATTAGATGTAGGAAGAGCAAATTCGTCGTCGATATTCAGCTGAACGAGCTAGGCATCTATGCAGAAAACTGTTTATAGTTGTTCATTTCTTGCCTGTAGCACTCGGCCAATAGAGGCCATCTTTGTAGGAAAAATTCATCCTAAGGGTGGCCTGTTGCCCGCCTCTATTTATCATCCGCATTAGAGTCAGCTTAGGCGTCGCCTATACCCGTGACTAAGAGGTTTCACTTCCGCTTCTTTATAAATTTTCTTTATAATTTCATGAAATATAAAGCTAAATAGCACTATACCTCAGCTAAACCACTTCTCTAGAGGCCGCTTAAGCCTTAAGGCATCTATACTGTGCTAGGCGCTATTTCAGATGTGATTCAGTCTGTACTCAAGATCCATTCCGTCGTCTTCATCTGAATCATACGCATCTGCGCTGAGTGCTTGCTGTTGCCGCCGCTGTTGCTGCTGCTGTTCTTCTCGCCTTAGAAGAGCGAGAATATGACGCGCGGCAGATTTCCTCCCAGTAGATAATTCTAAATTGAATGGCTTTGAGCGGTGTAGACGAACAGTCGTGTCCTTTGTTTCGTCGTCTATTAGAGCTTTTTGGCTTTGTCTATCTGTGATGTCGAGATAGGCTGCATAGTCTGCACCGAATTCGTAATGGCAGAATTGTATAAATGTATTGCTGGCGGTGATGAGGATGGAACTGGCCCAGAAGCTCTCGTTAGCGCATAGCAGTAAGAAAGGCACACTTGGAGCTGGGTTACTAAACTGTTCCCCTAGTTTGTCTGAATTTGCTCGCCAACCAAGCACCGCCTCTCCTAGATTCTGCGCCAGCATCGCGTTTGACATGATTGGGTTATACCTGTCGGTTCTGTAGCATTGATGCAGCTTCTGGGCCCGCTTTACCTCAAATGAGGCCAGCAGCGCATTGTCTATGATCCAACCCGCGGGTAGTCTTTGAAACGAGGCGATGCCGCCATCGTCTTGGCCGCTGCTCAAGGCACTGCCGACGGCTGCCGTCGAGGACCAACGCTCGATACGCGGCCGCACCTCGAGCTGGGCGGCGTTAGGCTGCTCGAGGCAGCACTGTAGCACGTAGCGGGTAAACTCAACGAGAAGACGGACCGCCACCTCTTCTTGTATGCCACTGCGCGCTTCGCTCTTATCATCGTCGATGTCCGACTCGCCCTGCTCGTAGCTGGACGAGGAAGGCGGCTGCTGCGGTGACGAGGAGCCATCGATGACCTCTGATGAGTTGACGAAGCCATGCGGCGTCGAGACGGACTGCTTTGCACGAGCCGGCCGTCCAGGCGATGGCGGAGACTCGTCGGGGTCGGAAGCATGAGCTACGTTGCGGGCTTGCGCGAGGGCAACCTTAAAGGGACCGAGCGCATCCGGGCCGAGCAGTAGCAGCTCGCTCTCGGACGCGAGGAGCTCCTCCGGCCGCAGCTCTCGAAGTAGATGATGCACCCGCTCCTGATTCACACACTGCGGGGAGCTGTCCGGACGCAGTATC
The DNA here is from genome assembly GCA_002968875.1 of Cordyceps cicadae. Taxonomy (NCBI): domain Eukaryota; kingdom Fungi; phylum Ascomycota; class Sordariomycetes; order Hypocreales; family Cordycipitaceae; genus Cordyceps; species Cordyceps cicadae. The sequence continues at coordinate 16,292 of MWMN01000144.1, read as the reverse complement.
GGGCAAGAGAACGTGTAGTCGGCAGCAAACGTCTCCAGAACGTCCTTCTCTGACACAATTTGTAGCCGGTAGGCAACAAGATGCTCATATGTCCACTTACTGGCGGGATATCGAAGCTTGTGTGCTAGGTCCGCAAGAACATGTACATCTTCTCGCTGGCCAATTTTGCGAATGTCTGCTAGGGTCTTAGCGTTATATATACCACGCGTCATAATGATACTAAAGTTATTGATGCAAAAGCTAGTGGGCATAAATCGAACTGATATGGATTGCCCTATTGATAGGGGAAAAGACTGCGCTATTTCATTCTTAGTTGACTGTGTAGGTTGAAGATCAGGCAGGTCATGGGACGGACCCGTCGCACTGTGGACCGTTACCCCGCGCGGGCCTATAAGTGATTGTTTCTTAGGCTGATCAGCAGCCTTGGCTAGGAAACTTACTATCCATAGATCTTTCGCAAGATAAAAGAAAACCTGGGGATTTTGCTGACTCGTTAACACAGGTATTTGCAGCCACCTCTTCTCCCCTTCGCCGCCCTAGCCTCTCCCAGTTTCTTCTCTCAGACAAGTTCATCCTCACGCAACACCTCCCAAACACGGCGCACTGCGCTTCGTGGCGTCGCTAGGCTTATGGTCGAGATACGAAACGCCACGTCCAGACAGGCTACCGCGGCCGACGGTTCGTCCAGCTTCCGGAGGAGGGCCGCGGGCACACAACCTTGGTAGCAGTACAGCTGCTGCGCGCCAACGCCTGGAACAGCGAGCAGGAGCACCTTCCAGCGTGGCGCTTCGGGGGCTAACTTCCTGTGCGCCTGCGCCAGAGCGATAAGCAGGCTGCAGATGTACGGATCCCGACAGGCCCTTGTGGGCTGTAGCGCCTTTTCCTTCTTGCGCCGCACGATCAGCTCGGCACCGTAGTTCTGACCAGCCCTCCCTTTACCTCCGTGCACCCACTTGTGTCGCGCTTCGGATATCGCGTCGAAGTTGGTGGAAATCATCATTCGGCCTCCCGCCTTGGCCGTCCATACACCCTGAACGTGTAAATGGCAGACAGTCTCCCCTCTAAACTGCATCTCGATTCGGCCCCAGTCCCTACCATACGAGCATTAGCTTCTGGGTTCGTCTTCGCCTATTGCTTATTCTTGTCTTCTCTAAAGACGTACCTGATGCGGGTCAGCCCATAGCTCCGTAGTAAAGTAGCCATCGCTGTTCTCTGTAGGTCCGCGCCCCAGCCCATCAAGCATTTCATTGCACGGAGGCTGTCTCCTGTGTCCCAAGGGAGGCCTGTTGCCCGCCTCTGTTCACCGTCCGCATCGGAGCCAGCTTGGGCGTCGCATATGCCCTGGTGAGGGAGAGGGTTTCGCTTTGCGAAAGTGGACACCCAGCAGCTCTAGATGGTGTGGCGTCCAGGCAATCGGGTGCACGTAGAGACGAAGTCGACACTCGGCTCGCATGACGGCATCGAGAGACAATAATGCAGCGTTACAAGGGCCACGTTGGCCGTGTCGCGCAACTCGTGCGCAGTGGCGCTTTGCGGCAGNGTTTAAGTACTATAAGTATAAAATATAAAACCCTATAACTATAATTAACGCTTAAAAAAATAAATATAGTAGATAGACCGCTATAGAAAAGTATATTATATACGCCCTTAGTGTCTCCCTACTACGTAAACCCTAATATAAGAATACAAATTGAGTTTTAGCGACAACTCACCTATAGGCTGCTATACCCTGGTGTGTCGCGCGACCCGCTTCAGCTGAGCGAGCTAGGCATCCTTGCAGAAAACTGTTTATTATTGTTCATTTCTTGCCTGCAGCACTCGACTCGAGGCCTTTCCAGGTTAGGACGAAGATAGAATGTATAGAGTCGACAGTATTGTTATGCTATATTTGACTCTTCTACTAGGAAAATTAATAGTCCGTACTATATAGCATAAGGGCTAACATCGCTCATCTTATGCATCTGACCGCCGATTTTCTTCCACTCTAAGATAGCAGTCGTACTGTGTCCACGTAAGCTAGCAGTCGTACTGTGTCCACGACCAGCGGCTTACGAATCATAGCGAACCACAACGGCCTTATTCACTTATTAAATAACAGCTATGCATACCTCGTAGCTATCTATTTGTGGTCCATCACCGTAATCGTCACTGCATCTATCGTATGGGCACTGTTTGCCTTAACCATGGACTTATTATACTTTGAGATAAGGAGAATTTGTGCTTTGCGTAGCTACGCTGTAATCCTAGACACGGGATGGGCAATAGGAGCAGAAAGAAATTTAATACTTTTAAAGCATAATAGTTTTGTAGGTCGGACTGGTGACCGAGGGTAAGCTATTATAGCGTCTCGCTAGTGTAGCAGCATTGTGCCGTCGCGCCATGTCGTGTGCAAATTACCTAACAATTGTATTCCCGTCCTTTTGCATCACTCCTTAGCAAATCAACAATATGATTCATTTCTCAATTGACGGCATGCACACATGAGCTCTAGTACGGCCGGCTCAGTTTATGCGAGCCTTATGCCTTATCGATTAGGAGGTTGTCGTGGCAACGAGCAACGCACTACGTTAGGCACTAATACTGTCACAGTGGCTCGTGCAAATACATTATCTACCTCCATCTTCATCTACAACTCAAGAGAAAAATTGTTCAACCCTATAACCATTTCACCGCATAGTGGCAGGCCATCCTTTCCTATCCACTCAAGACAAGTTGTCATCCACCAAGCAAGTACGATTAGATGTAGGAAGAGCAAATTCGTCGTCGATATTCAGCTGAACGAGCTAGGCATCTATGCAGAAAACTGTTTATAGTTGTTCATTTCTTGCCTGTAGCACTCGGCCAATAGAGGCCATCTTTGTAGGAAAAATTCATCCTAAGGGTGGCCTGTTGCCCGCCTCTATTTATCATCCGCATTAGAGTCAGCTTAGGCGTCGCCTATACCCGTGACTAAGAGGTTTCACTTCCGCTTCTTTATAAATTTTCTTTATAATTTCATGAAATATAAAGCTAAATAGCACTATACCTCAGCTAAACCACTTCTCTAGAGGCCGCTTAAGCCTTAAGGCATCTATACTGTGCTAGGCGCTATTTCAGATGTGATTCAGTCTGTACTCAAGATCCATTCCGTCGTCTTCATCTGAATCATACGCATCTGCGCTGAGTGCTTGCTGTTGCCGCCGCTGTTGCTGCTGCTGTTCTTCTCGCCTTAGAAGAGCGAGAATATGACGCGCGGCAGATTTCCTCCCAGTAGATAATTCTAAATTGAATGGCTTTGAGCGGTGTAGACGAACAGTCGTGTCCTTTGTTTCGTCGTCTATTAGAGCTTTTTGGCTTTGTCTATCTGTGATGTCGAGATAGGCTGCATAGTCTGCACCGAATTCGTAATGGCAGAATTGTATAAATGTATTGCTGGCGGTGATGAGGATGGAACTGGCCCAGAAGCTCTCGTTAGCGCATAGCAGTAAGAAAGGCACACTTGGAGCTGGGTTACTAAACTGTTCCCCTAGTTTGTCTGAATTTGCTCGCCAACCAAGCACCGCCTCTCCTAGATTCTGCGCCAGCATCGCGTTTGACATGATTGGGTTATACCTGTCGGTTCTGTAGCATTGATGCAGCTTCTGGGCCCGCTTTACCTCAAATGAGGCCAGCAGCGCATTGTCTATGATCCAACCCGCGGGTAGTCTTTGAAACGAGGCGATGCCGCCATCGTCTTGGCCGCTGCTCAAGGCACTGCCGACGGCTGCCGTCGAGGACCAACGCTCGATACGCGGCCGCACCTCGAGCTGGGCGGCGTTAGGCTGCTCGAGGCAGCACTGTAGCACGTAGCGGGTAAACTCAACGAGAAGACGGACCGCCACCTCTTCTTGTATGCCACTGCGCGCTTCGCTCTTATCATCGTCGATGTCCGACTCGCCCTGCTCGTAGCTGGACGAGGAAGGCGGCTGCTGCGGTGACGAGGAGCCATCGATGACCTCTGATGAGTTGACGAAGCCATGCGGCGTCGAGACGGACTGCTTTGCACGAGCCGGCCGTCCAGGCGATGGCGGAGACTCGTCGGGGTCGGAAGCATGAGCTACGTTGCGGGCTTGCGCGAGGGCAACCTTAAAGGGACCGAGCGCATCCGGGCCGAGCAGTAGCAGCTCGCTCTCGGACGCGAGGAGCTCCTCCGGCCGCAGCTCTCGAAGTAGATGATGCACCCGCTCCTGATTCACACACTGCGGGGAGCTGTCCGGACGCAGTATCGGGCAAGAGAACGTGTAGTCGGCAGCAAACGTCTCCAGAACGTCCTTCTCTGACACAATTTGTAGCCGGTAGGCAACAAGATGCTCATATGTCCACTTACTGGCGGGATATCGAAGCTTGTGTGCTAGGTCCGCAAGAACATGTACATCTTCTCGCTGGCCAATTTTGCGAATGTCTGCTAGGGTCTTAGCGTTATATATACCACGCGTCATAATGATACTAAAGTTATTGATGCAAAAGCTAGTGGGCATAAATCGAACTGATATGGATTGCCCTATTGATAGGGGAAAAGACTGCGCTATTTCATTCTTAGTTGACTGTGTAGGTTGAAGATCAGGCAGGTCATGGGACGGACCCGTCGCACTGTGGACCGTTACCCCGCGCGGGCCTATAAGTGATTGTTTCTTAGGCTGATCAGCAGCCTTGGCTAGGAAACTTACTATCCATAGATCTTTCGCAAGATAAAAGAAAACCTGGGGATTTTGCTGACTCGTTAACACAGGTATTTGCAGCCACCTCTTCTCCCCTTCGCCGCCCTAGCCTCTCCCAGTTTCTTCTCTCAGACAAGTTCATCCTCACGCAACACCTCCCAAACACGGCGCACTGCGCTTCGTGGCGTCGCTAGGCTTATGGTCGAGATACGAAACGCCACGTCCAGACAGGCTACCGCGGCCGACGGTTCGTCCAGCTTCCGGAGGAGGGCCGCGGGCACACAACCTTGGTAGCAGTACAGCTGCTGCGCGCCAACGCCTGGAACAGCGAGCAGGAGCACCTTCCAGCGTGGCGCTTCGGGGGCTAACTTCCTGTGCGCCTGCGCCAGAGCGATAAGCAGGCTGCAGATGTACGGATCCCGACAGGCCCTTGTGGGCTGTAGCGCCTTTTCCTTCTTGCGCCGCACGATCAGCTCGGCACCGTAGTTCTGACCAGCCCTCCCTTTACCTCCGTGCACCCACTTGTGTCGCGCTTCGGATATCGCGTCGAAGTTGGTGGAAATCATCATTCGGCCTCCCGCCTTGGCCGTCCATACACCCTGAACGTGTAAATGGCAGACAGTCTCCCCTCTAAACTGCATCTCGATTCGGCCCCAGTCCCTACCATACGAGCATTAGCTTCTGGGTTCGTCTTCGCCTATTGCTTATTCTTGTCTTCTCTAAAGACGTACCTGATGCGGGTCAGCCCATAGCTCCGTAGTAAAGTAGCCATCGCTGTTCTCTGTAGGTCCGCGCCCCAGCCCATCAAGCATTTCATTGCACGGAGGCTGTCTCCTGTGTCCCAAGGGAGGCCTGTTGCCCGCCTCTGTTCACCGTCCGCATCGGAGCCAGCTTGGGCGTCGCATATGCCCTGGTGAGGGAGAGGTTTCGCTTTGCGAAAGTGGACACCCAGCAGCTCTAGATGGTGTGGCGTCCAGGCAATCGGGTGCACGTAGAGACGAAGTCGACACTCGGCTCGCATGACGGCATCGAGAGACAATAATGCAGCGTTACAAGGGCCACGTTGGCCGTGTCGCGCAACTCGTGCGCAGTGGCGCTTTGCGGCAGGCGCAGTGAAGGTGTTGGGCACCTCCATGACATTGCGCTTGAACGGCGCTACCGGAAACTTGGCCTCGTCATGATCCAGCAAAAGTTCTGATTGTGCTTCTGTAATCAGAGCCATTGTGTCGATGATGGCGGCGAGCTGTCTAAGGTATTATTAACATGCTTTGCTTACTTTGTTTTGTTTTACTTCGGATTGTATTAATGGTCGCACGGAGTTGGCTCCACAGCACATATGAGGAGAGGTCAAGCTGCTGACATAAGCAAACTACCATCTAGAGCATTAGTTCTCTGTGTTTCGATTGATAAATACAACTTCCATAACCGTCTTAAGCTTTTTCTTAATGACTTTCAAAAGCCACCCTTTCCTTCATTTCGCCATGGCCTTACCCTTTCGCGACGCCCAAGGCAACATCGTTTCAGAAGAGCAGATACCAGGAAGCGGCAACAGGGCCGTCATGATCGTTTAGAACGGCGTCGCCGTTAAAAGCCAGCCGTAGCGCCCCTAATGTACCGCTGTCACGCGGAGCAGTTATTCCTTATAGAAAGTGTGTTAATTGATTAGAAAAGGAGCTAACTTAAAGGTAGGAAGTTAGGGACACCCTTAGGGGGCGCTACCTAAGAATTATATAGGTTCTATAGCTAATTTACTTAGTTTCCTACCTATCCCTTATCTTATAACCCGCCTTCCTACTTAATACACCCCTCTAGTGTGGTTTTCCTATAAATTAAAGCTATTATAATATTAAATAATACTTCTATACCTAAATAATATATATACACTTATATAAAAAGTATAAAAAAAATAATAAAGGTAGGAATTAAACCTAGGCTATAGTTAAACTAACCTACTCTTATATATTACCTTATATACTATTATACCTTATATAATAAAAAGAAATAACTATAATAATTAAATAGAATAGTAAAACTTAATTAGCTACTAAGCCTTTTAAGAACCCTCCTTTAACCTTTTATACTTTAGGTTACTACTTCCTTTATTAGTAATAGATTAGATAGGTTAAGGGGTAGGGTTTTTTAGGTTATCTAGGGCCTTATAGAAGAGCTATAAGGGAATTACTAATTAGACTAGTAAGTAACTAGATAGTTACTTACTTAGACTACTATACACCCTACTATTAAGGATTAATAGAATAGTAGATATCTAGAATATATCTATCCTAGGTTAGTGCCCTACTTTACCTACTATACTATAGAGGATTATAGATTATTAGTACTAGTATAATAGATAATTTTAATATATAACCCTTATAACTATCTTATATACTAGTAGAGGTGTTAGGGGTGTATATAGCTTTAGGTTTAGCCTAAGAGGTCTCTATAGGCTATATCCTAGCTTTTTCTTCCTATAAGGGATCTTTATATTTATTATACTATTCTAAATAATCTACTAGGGCTAGTATAGCTATTAGAGCTTCTAGCTATAACTTAAGGTCTAGTTAGTTAATAAAAATACTAAATTTCTACTAACTTAGAGCCTTTATAAGTCTATTAGTAGTTATCTTATAAGTTAACTTCTAGTAAAGATTAAAGGTGTTAGTATAGGCTTTTTAATAAAGCTAATAATTATAAATATTAATATAATATAGCTTTATAATAAGCTTAATAAAGTCCTCTATAATAAGCTAAATCATCTAGCTATTATTATAGAAGAGATTAATTTTTCTATTAAATAAGAAGTTAATATTCTAGTAGAGGCGTTAGAAGGTAAGAAGCTCTTTAGCTAATTAAGAGAGTATAAGAAGCTCTACCTTAGTTAATAAGGTTATTACTATATTCTACTTACCTAATTAATAGTAAATTAGACTACTAAATAGCTTTAGTATATATCCTTAGGTGCTCTTCTAATCCTTAAGGTTATTAGTGAATATAGTATTACTAAGTATTTCTAGAACCTTAATATTACTATTAAAGATAATAGAGAGATCCTAGCTTTAATAGAGGTATTAGATATAGTCTTTAGCTCTTATAATATACTCTCTAAATAGATTCTAGAGGAATTAGAAGAGCTTAGAGTAGCTAACACTATATCTAAATAGGTAATAATTAAGGGATAATTAATTAAGCCTATTATAGCTTAATATAACTTAATCTCTTCTTTACTAGCTTTTCCTTTATTAGGTAAAAGAGGCTCTAGTAAGAGTAGTATAATAACCTTCTTTTAGTTAATATAATTAAAGTAAAAGGATATTTTTTAAAGATAGGACTTCTATAAAAGCTATACCTTTTATACTAGCTAATTCCTAATAACCTTAATAGCTAGGAACTAGTAGAGATTACTAAGGAATTTAATATTATATTTCCTAATAATCTCCTAGTATAGTTAGTTATATTAGCTAGCCTTAGTACTTAGATAGAGAATAATAAGGTTATTAATAAAGAAGAAGAGGAGGATACCTACCTTTATTATAATATAAGGGTCTTTAGTATAGGCTTTATTAAGGTATATAAGGTTATTATAAAGTGGAAGATAATAAAACTTAGTAAGAAGTTCTCTTATAAGTATAAGAGAAGTAAAGGTTATAAATTCATTCCTTATTCTAAGCTATTTAGTATAGGAAAAGGTTACCCTTTATATAGTTAAGTACTTAAAAGTCTATTTAAGTCTAGACCTTTATTAAACATTAGAGATACAATATATAACCTTATTCTAATATTATAGTTATATTATAGATAACTCTAATATTAGAATTAAGGTTTAATAACATTATAATTATATTATTATAATATTATAGCTTAACTTAATAAAAGTGGGTATATTTGTAGAGATATATAATCTTATAAAGTGGAGAAAAGTGGGTATATTTATAGAGACCCCTTTTTCTCCTTTTTATCCTTATAGCCTCCTATAAAGTGTATAAGAATTATCTCTTTAAAATATATTAGGATAAAAATATAGTAATAATACTATAAAAAACCTAGTTATATAAGGAAAAACTATAAGCTTAGTTATAGTAAAACCCTTATTATTATATATAGGAATCTCACTTATAGATAAAACCTCTATAAATTTATTAAATTTATTAATACCTAGAGGCTTTATAAGAATATTAGCTATATTATCTTCTATCTTTATATAAAATATTTTAATATTATTATTAATAATATTAGTCCTAGTATAATAATATACTATATTAATATACTTAGTTTTCTTATAAAAATCTTGATTTTCTACTAATTTAATAGTAGCTTAATTATCTATTAAAATAGGTGGTATAGTAACCTTCTTAATAGTTTTTAAATTATTATTAAAATAATTATATAAATTAGTTAAAAATATAGATTCTTTAGTACTATCTCTTAAGGCTATATATTTAGCCTTATAAGTACTTAAAGCTATACTCTTTTGTTTTATTATAGACTAACTTATAATATTATTATAAATATAAAAACAGTATCCTATAATAGATTTTCTATTATCTAAATTAGAAGCCTAGGAAGTATTAGTATAATGTAACGGTGGCTTATTCCTAATCCACAGTAGGTCTGTTTCTTAGGTAGAGAGTCAGGTCGAAATGCACAAGAGTGCCAGTAAGCAGTATCGTAGCGTATAAGTGCCGTTAGGAGATTACTCCTAATAAACTAATACTTAGAATATTGCTTAGATTGATTAGTAGAGATCTAGTCTGTCTATCTACAGGAAATCCCCTTCCTTATATATCCATCCTATCCTCTACTGTATTCCGGATTATTTACTGATCCTAATAATCCTCCTCGCCAGGCTCATCTCATGATCCTAATAATCCCTAGGCTCACTGGATCATCGTAATGATCCATCGAGCCATCACGTGACCCGATGTCCTATTTCAGGTACTAGCGGGTCCGACCCTGGTCGGCCTCGCTTAGCCCCTCCTTCGTATAGGCTCAAGCTATAGCGTTTATAATAATATACTCCTCCCCTAGTGGTCTTGTCCTTAAGGCCATCCAAATAGGCCGCCTAGGTGGTAGGTAGTTTTCCCTCCTTTATTATCATAAGTCGTTATGTCTTCTAACCGAGTCGCAAAAGCTTCTGTTCAATCCCACAAACCTTCCCGTAAGACTAACGAGCGAAACGCCCTTCTTAAGTTAATAGTTAGCAGCCTTATTAACATGCCCTTGTGCTCATCCTACGCCGACCGCGGTCTATCGGGCTACAAGGCGTCCGACGTGGATTCGTCTCGTTACTTTAAGTGCGTCCGCCTTAACCGATCATACTGCGACATGAATCCCCTTACTCCTTAACAACTCCGTCGCATCGGCACCCAGCACTAAAAGGCTAAGTCCGAGCTAGAGGCTGCCGAAGAGGAACTTAAAAAGGCAAGCGCTAAAGTGCGCCGTTTATGAAAACAAAAGAAATTATGGTTCGAGAAAATAATACACGCCGTCGCGCGGGGTATTGACAACGTCGAAGAGTTAGAGTGTGTAGAACGGGAGGAAGCGGAACAGCTTTAAAAGGCTACTAGTGCCTTCCCTACTCCGTCCGAGGAGTTGGATCCTTCCTTAGTTCGTTCCTTCGAGGCCGAGTTCAGTATAGAGTCTCTTAACGGCTCCTATAGGATTGACTAGGATGTTTTTCTTCGGAGTGAAACTAGCCAAGCAGTTCCGAGCAGTCAGACAGGTTCTTAAGTGGCTCCTATGTGTTTTTAGAGTTCGGGTATCCTTTCCATTTAATAAGATAATAACGATTCTTTTTAGTTCCTCGTGTTTTAAGTATTCTCTTAACTTCGTATTCGTTCATGTCTTTAATAGTGACGTCTATAGCGAGTGTCGCGTCACTTAGTGCTTTCTCTAGTAATAACATATAAAATATAGGATGTATCTTCATCCCTTCTAGTAATGATAGTTCGTAGTTGACTTTCGATAGTTTTCGTTTAATAAGGAATAGTCCGATTTTCTTCTAGTCGAGTTTGTCGCTAGGTCTTTTCGTTTTAATGTTTCTACGGATAAGGTAAACTTTATCTCCCCTCTCTAGGATTGGCGCTAGCAATCTCTTTTTGTCCGTGTAGTGCTTTATTCGATTCTGCAAAAATATCTATTCTGTTTGCAGGTGTTTTTGTATTTCCGTGATTATTACTGTGTGCGCTGTAGCTGCTAGCGCGTTCACATTCTGTGCCGCATGTGTTTCGATCGTAGGGTTGAATCCGTAGTTCGCCCTAAAGGGTGACATTTTCGTATTTTCATTTTCCAAGCTATTCGTAGCCTATTATGCGAGTGGTAACCATTCTACCCAATCGTTCTGTCGGTAGTTCACATAGCTTCGCAGATACTATTCGAGTATCTAGTTCTGAATTTCTGTTTGTCCGTCTGTCTGTGGATAGAATACCGTTAAAAGGTTCTGTTTAACCTTCATGATTTCCATAAGGCATTTCTAGAAATTCGATGTGAAGAGTTTGTCTTGATCCGATATTAACTTAGTTAGTAAACCGTGTTATACGACAATTGTTTTAAAGAACACGTATACCAATTCTTTCGTGTTACTCGATTCTATGTACGGAATATAGTAGGCGTATTTCGTGAGTTTATCGACAATGACTAGTATACTATCGTAGTATGCTCCTGTCATGGGTTCTTTCGATTTTAGTAGTTTAACGATAAAATCCATAGTGATCGTCTGCCATGCTCGTTCTGGTGGTGGTATTGGTTGTAGTTCTCTATAAGGCGCATGTCGTGCTGCCTTGGCTTTGTTATAGATGTCGTATCCTATAATGACTTTCTATACTGTCTTTCTACTTTCTAGGAAATCGTACGATCTTCTTAATCTGTTAATCGTTTTCCCTACACCCTAATGTCCATATAGTGGGTGTTCGTGTATTTCCCTAACAAGCTTCTCTTAGAGTGTACTAGGAACATACTGACGTTCATTAAACAAGTAGTTCTTCCCACTCTTAGTTAGATGCGGTTTCGTTTCCTAATTGTCTAGGTAGCTGTTGTTTTTTATATACGATACAATGCGTCGTATCCACGTGTCGTCTGGCTCGACTCGCCAGGTTGCGTTGACTTCTCGTGTACCTAGAATAAGGTTCCCATCCTTATTATACTTAAGCAGCGGATTCTCGTCCAGTGCTTCTATTGTTTTTAAGTCTTCGTGTCGGCTAAGCGCGTCGGCTCTACCGTTAAGTGATCCTTTCCGATATAGGATCTCGAAATTATAATCCGTGAGGGTTTTGTACCATCTAATCTGTTGTTTATTCAGATCCTTCATAGTCGTAAATAAGGTTAGGTTCTTATAATCGGAATAAACCTTGACTTTATAGTTTACGCCCACTAGGTAGTGGCGCCATTCCTTAAATGCTTAAATAATAGCCATAAGTTCCTTGTTATGTATACTGTAGTTTAGCTCTAGTCTGTTAAGTTTCTTAGATAAGAATGCAACTAGGTGAAGTCTTCCTTCGTCGTCTCTTTGTCCCAGTTGTCCTCCGATCGTATAGTTAGATGCGTCGGTCTTAACTTTAAAAGGTTTATTTAGATCGGCTATAAGAAGAACTGGCTCCTCTAGGATTTTGTCTTTTAGGTCTTAGAATGCCTTAGCTTCCACTTCTGTCCATTAGAACTGATTGTCTTTCTTCGTAAGATTGGTTAGAGGAATAGTAACTTCTCTAAATCCGCGTATAAACTTTCGATAGAAGTTAGTGAATCCGAGGAATCCTCGAACTTCTCTAACGTTCGTGGGTTCCGGCTAATTTCTAACATCTTCAATCTTGGATGGACTCATCCTGATTTGTCCTAGTGTGATTTTGTATCCTAGGAATTCAACTTTCTGTTAATGAAATCTACTCTTCGTTCCTTTAACTAGGAGCTTGTTATCTTATAGTACTTATAGTACTTTATGCACATACTTCTTATACTCTTCTAATGTGTCTAAGTAGATAAGGATATCATTGAGGTAGATAACAACGAATCTGTTGAGTTGTTTTCTTAGTACTGTGTCGATCATAGTCTAGAAGGTTGCAGGTGCATTTATGAGTCCGAAAGGCATCACTAGGTACTCAAAATGTCCTCTTGAGGTTCGAAAAGCGGTTTTCCACTCGTGACCATCCGCTATACGGATGAGGTTGTAAGCCCCTTTTAGGTCGAGGGTGGTAAACCATTTAGCTTACCCTAGCTTGTCTCGAATCTCCGTAATAAGTAGTAACGGGTATCGGTTTTTAATGGTGATCTCGTTTGTTTTCCGATAGTTGATATATAGTCGTAACTTCCCGTTTTTCTTTAGTACCCACAGGATTAGGTGTCCTACTGGGGACTCTAATAGTCGTATATATCCCTTCTGTAGCATTTCCTCTAAATATTCCCTAAGCGCTTTGTCTTGCTCTAGGTTGGTAGGATAGACTTTGTTGAACGTTGGTTCTTTACCGGGCTAGAGTTTGATCTTATGGTCCTAGCGCGAATGCTCTGGTAGTCCTGTTTCTAGCTCTCCGCTAAACAGCTTGCTGTACTTTAAGTATTCCTCGGGAATCTCCGTTGTACTGGCTTTTGACTCTCTAGCGATCACATATAGTCCTAGAGGTCGGTCATAATTCGATGAAGGTGCCTTTCTTCGGCCGCTCTTCTTGTCGTAATCGCATCCTGGTGTATCCCACTGAAGTTAGCCTGTTCTCCAGTTGACTCTAGGATTGCTCGCCCACAACCAGGGTATCCCTAATATAACGTCATGTTTTAAGATCTCCATAATATCTAAGGAGAGAGTGTGGTTTGTGCCTTGGATAGAAACAGGAAGTTACGCGGTTTCCTAATCCACCACTCCGTGGCCATACTTAACAGCTTCTCCTTCCACGTTCGTGAGTCAGTAGGGCTCGTTTTTCTTTTTCCAAGGCAATCGTAATTTATTAACGAGATTTGGCGAGATAAAATTTCCTTATACTCCACTGTCGATCATTGCCTGGATTCTTCTTCCTTTAATAAGGATGTTAACCGTAAGGTGTGTGGTGCTATCGACGTTTATAGCACATAGAGACCTGTCAGATCTCCGTCGACGAATCGGTCTTAATAGTGGCGACGGCTGTCTTTTCCCGCCTCGTTAGTCTTTTGTTAGGACAAGGGGTCGTTCCGCTTACGCCGATGGCTATCCTTGTTTGCACGTTCTTCTTAGCGTTTACGTCGGTAATAATCTTCTGACTATTCTGTTAGAGTAGGGTCGTAGTTTAGTTGCTTTCCCTTTATGTCGATTGAGCTTAGACTAAGCAAGCTTCTTTCTATCACACGGTTTCCCCCTTCCTTATATCGTGAGGTCATGGCTCGGATAGTGTATGGATTTTCGTCCTCGATATAACAATGACTTCCTTCGTTCTTTCGTAGAACGATTTCTAAGGTGTTTCTCTTCCAGATTCCCTAGTGTCGTAGGTCCGTTTCTAAGTACGGTCCGTATCCAGTGAAGCGTGGTTCCTTTAGAAACCACCTATATTCGAGTTTCTTCCAGAGGTGTCGTCTGCATCCATTGTGGTAGCATAAGGCCCACAAGATCATTATATGTTCTTAGTGCGACACACTTATTGCAGGATGTTTCCTCATGTAGTAGGTTTCTTTCGCCACTAGTTAGTAAACCAGGTCAAAGAGTACCATCGGGTCCGATACGTTAGTACCTCGGAGGGTGACTACAATAGGCTTCAGATCTCCTCTTCCGCTCGTTAGCGCGCTCTAAAGCGTGCTACTAGGTTCTCCCTAATGTGCTGAGGTGCTAGCATGAGTCTCTTCCAGACTCATCTTATTAACCGGGAGTTCTTTAGGAGTAGTAGGAATGTATTCGATATCCACCTGTATTTCCAATTCCAGTGTGGACGTATAGGCTGGGGGCTAGGTTCCATATTCCCAATCTTCCCTTGGTTCTTTTAGGAAGTATCCAGCTCCTTCTTTATCGGATAAATAGGTCATACATTCGTCGTCGTAGTATACCGTGAAGTGTAGGCAGTTGTGTGCGTGCGTTTCTTCTTCCTCGCCAGGTAGTGGTTAGGTTCCGAAGTTCCAATCTTCGTCTAACGTGGCTTCGTCGTAATCCATGAAGCGGTCGCCTTCTAAGAAGTATTCTTCGCTATTAACCATACTAATGTTGCGAGTTAGCATGTCTTCGCGGTTTGCCGCATTAAGCTTCTTCCCTTCTCCTACTGGCTTCCATGGTTTCCTTAGGGCCTTACACTTGTTTGCGAAGTGTCCTTTCTTGCCACAGTTATAGCAAGTTTTGCCTTTTTCTTTATTAGTAGCGTCGAGTTCTATCGGGCCTGAATGAGTTCTATAGGCCGTGGATCCTCTATACCGCCTGCTAGTATTTTGTTAATAGCGTGGTGGCGGGTTATTTCGTTTTCCAGTGCCCCGTCCTCCACGTTCAAGTCGCCTAGCATAGAGTCGATTATCGACCTTAATAATCTTGCTAGCGAATTCGTTAAAGGTGTTAGGTCGATCTTCCTTTGCGATCTCATCCTTCACGTCTTCTCGTAGAGCGTCGTAGAGTAGCTCCATCATACTATCGTCGTCCTACGTAAGGTGGTTCGAGATGCGCTTGAACTCCCTTATAAGGTGCTGAGTAGACCCGGTCTGCTTAAGGGCTTTAAGTTTGCGAGTAGTGGTGTGTATTTTATCCGGATCTCTAAAGGTAGTTTAGAGTAGTTCTTTAAAACGTTCATACCGCTGAAAGATTCGCGCGGTTTCGTCGTTAGGTTCTTCGTTGTTAAGGTAGTCTCGAAGAGTTGGCTCCTACTACTCCATTGCTTTACCAGTGAGAAGATTTCCAATACAAAGTATCTTCGCGGCAGGATTAACAATGGTGGTGTTAACATGAAGATAGGCTTTAGCCTAAGTTAAGAAGTTCCGAACGTCCCCCTTAGTTCCATCAAACGAGTTAGGTTTAGGGAACTTTAGAAGCGTAAGGGTTCTAGTGTTAGCGTTCTGCATAGTTTGGATCTAAGTAGTGAGGGCGTCGATTTGCTGCCTCATCTGCGCCATGGCTTGGCCTAGGTTAGTTGTTACGCCGCTAGTAGTAGACATCGTGAAGGTTAGCTGCTCACGGTTTTGAGGTAACTCACTGAACAGGACTGATCAAAATGTAACGGTGGCTTATTCCTAATCCATAGTAGGTCTGTTTCTTAGGTAGAGAGTTAGGTTGAAATGCATAAGAGTGCTAGTGAGCAGTATCGTAGCGTATAAGTGCCGTTAGGAGATTACTCCTAATAAACTAATGCTTAGAATATTGCTTAGATTGATCAGTAGAGATCTAGTCTGTCTATCTACAGGAAATCCCCTTCCTTATATATCCATCCTATCCTCTACTGTATTCCGGATCATTCACTGATCCTGATGATCCTCCTCGCTAGGCTTATCTTATAATCCTAATAATCCCTAGGCTCACTGGATCATCGTAATGATCCATCGAGCCATCACGTGACCCGATGTCCCATTTTAGGTACTAGCGGGTCCGACCCTAGTCGGCCTCGCTCAGCCCCTCCTTCGTACAGGCTCAAGCTGTAGTGTTTATAACATATAACCTTTAATAAAGTTATAATATATAGGAAAATTATAGTTATAATATTT